>WNWK01005235.1:0-113444 GCA_009830355.1 Cherax destructor | reverse complement strand
GTCAGATGCAGTGCTCCTTCCTTAAGTGAATGTAACCTGACCTGGCTGGGTCGGGGCATTGGCTTAAGCCGTTGGAGATTTGGACCTGCCTCGCATGGGCCAGTAGGCCTGCTGCAGTGTTCCTTCTTTCTTATGTTCTTATGTTCTTATAGCGACAGCTGGGAGGGACTATTCTCAGCTGTCGTATGTGAGCGCCTCTGCAAAGACGGTGATTATGTATGTGTGTGGTGAAAGTGTTGAATGATGATGAAAGTATTTTCTTTTTGGGGATTTTCTTTCTTTTTGGGTTTTTGGGTCACCCTGCCTTGGTGGGAGACGGCCGACTTGTTGAGAGAGAGAAAAAAAAAAAAAAAGAATTTTGAATCTCCTTAAAAGTATTACCCATAAATAAGTCAACCCCCAACTTTTTGGCTCAAAACCTTGACCTATACTTGAGTACATACAGCAGATGCAAAAACAGCAAAACTTAACCCTTACAAAATTTTCCTTTTATCATTTCCTCCTCCCCTACCCATACCCATTTATATAAGATGAAATCACTATATGAAAGCAAGAGATTTGGCAGTAAGTGTAAATTACCTCCAATAAAAAAACACAAGCATAACAGGTCCTTGACCTTTCAACACCCTCATATCAAATATAAGGGAAATTACCAACAAGCTTCTGAATCTAGTCATGTGGGAACATGAAAACTTTCTCAATTCAGTTCCTGATCAGCCAGGCTGTGATGCATCGATCAGGCTGTTGGTGATCCAAGCACCAACAGCCTGATCGATCACAACCCAGAATTGTCATTAGGTACACAGCAATAACAAATAGGCCATTAAAGTACAGTGGACCCCCAGTTTACATCATTTTTTTGTTCAAGAATGTTGTTCAAGTGCCATTACCGAACGAATTTATTCCCATAAGGAATAATGTAAATTAGATTAGTCCTTTTAGACCCCCAAAAATACACTTACAAAAGCACTTACAAAAAATAAACTTACATAAAAGGGCAAGTTTGGAGACCATCGTAAACCGGGGGTCCACTGTATTTCCTTTCTATACACATGCAGAGAATTCGGTGTGGAAATTAGGAGGAGGTGGAGAGTTACAAAAAGTATTAATCAAAGGGCTGAAGAGGGGTTGTTGAGGTGGTTTGGTCATTTAGAGAGAATGGATCAAAGTAGAATGACTTTGAGAACGTATAAATCTGTAGGGGAAGGAAGGAGGGGTAGGGGTCGTCCTCGAAAAGGTTGGAGGGAGGGGGGTAAAGGAGGTTTTGTGGGCTAGGGGCTTCGACTTCCAGCAAGCATGTGTGAGCGTGTTAGATACGACTGAATGGAGACGAATGGTTTTTGGGACCTGACGAGCTGTTGGAGTGTGAGCAGGGTTATATTTATTTGAAGGGATTCAGGGAAACCGGTTATTATAGATTTAGCCGGACTTGAGTCCTGGAAATGGGAAGTACAATGCCTGCACTTTAAAGGAGGGGTCTGGGATAGTGACAGTTTGGAGGGACTATTCTGAACTGTAGTATTTGAGCGCCTCTGCAAAGACAGTGATTATGTATGAGTGAGGTGAAAGTGTTGAATAATGATGAAAGTATTTTCTTTTTGGGTATTTTCTTTCTTTTTGGGTCACTCTGCCTCAGTGGGAGATGACCAACTTGTTGAGGAAAAAAAAAACATTCAGAATCAGATTATCATTTTTTTAGATACTGTAAGTTAGATACTGTCAGTTAAAAACAGAGTAGGGGAGTTAGTAGATGGGGAGCTGGAGGTATTGGGTAGATGGCGGGAATATTTTGAGGAACTTTTAATTACAGTGAACCCCTGGAAATTGGCTGGTCTGATTATCGGCCGGCTCGATTATGGATCGCTTTTTTCGGCCCAATTTTTGCCCGATTATCGGCCCACGTCCCAGACCTGTCTGCCTGCCCCGCGCTTGTGCGCCTCGCAGGCGTCGTGAGCCAGTCTCACTTTGTTTACCCTTGAGTGAACATTACCCAGCGCGCTCTCATTCAAGCATTTCACAATAATTTTATTTTTTAGTGCTTGTCACTGTGAAATAGTATAAGTCACCATGGGTCCAAAGAAGCTTCCTAGTGGCACCCCTGTGGTAGCAGGCATGCAGGGAGTGTAGGAGGCATGCAGGGAGTGTAGGAGGCATGCAAAGAGTGCAGCAGACATGCAGGGAGTGTAGCAGGAAGGCAATGAGTGTAGCAGGCATGCATGCATGGAGTGTAGCAGGAAGGCAGAGATTGGGGATTCCCCTTCCAAACACTAAGCCCTCCATCATTCCCCCTCCCTATCTTCCAAATGCCATCAACAATCTTCAATAAAGGTAAGTAAATGTTATTTTAAATGTTTATTTCAATATTTATTTATAAATTTATTACTGTATGTAGTATTTATGTATGTTTTTTTGTATGTAAAACTATAGTTAATCTTTACAAAATGAGTTTTTGGTGAATATTTTTGGGTGTCTGGAACAGATTAATTGTATTTACATTATTTCTTATGGGAAATAAAGGTTCAGAAATCGGCCAGTTTGATTTTAGGCCTAGCTCCTGGAACAGATTAGGGCCGATTTCCGGGGGTCCACTGTATTTTTATTAACACATCGGCTGTTTCCCACCAAGGCACAGTGGCCCGAAAAAGAAAAACTTTCATCATTCACTCCATCACTGTCTTGCCAGATTCATGCTTACACTACAGTTATAAAACTGCAACATTTACCATCCCTCCTTCAGAGTGCAGGCACTGTACTTCCCATCTCCATGACTCAAGTCCGGCCTGCCGGTTTCCCTGAATCCCTTCATAAATGTTATTTTGCTTCCACTCCAACAGCACGTCAAGTATTAAAAACCATTTGTCTCCATTCACTCCTACCAAATACATTCATGCATGCTTGCTGGAAGTCCAAGCCCATTGCACACAAAACCTCCTTTACCCCCTCCCTCCAACCTTTCCTAGGCCGACCCCTACCCCGCCTTCCCTCCACTACAGATTTATACACTCTCGAAGTCATTCTACTTTGTTCCATCCTCTCTACATGTCCAAACCACCTCAACAACCCCTCCTCAGCCCTCTGGATAATAGTCTTGGTAATCCCGCACCTCCTCCTAATTTCCACACTACGAATTCGCTGCATTATATTCACACCACACATTGATCTCAGACATGAGATCTCCATTGCCTCAAGCCTTCTCCTTGTTGAAACATTCACCACCCATGCTTCACACCTATATAAGAGTGTTGGTATAACTACACTCATACATTCCCCTCTTTGTTTCCACGGACAAAGTTCTTTGTCTCCACAGACTCCTAAGTGCACCACTTACCCTTTTACCCTCATCAATTCTATGATTCACCTCATCCTTCATAGACCCATCTGCTGACACGTCCACTCCTAAATATCTGAATACATTCACCTCCTCCATACTCTCTCCCTCCAATCTGATACCCAATCTTTCATCACCTAATCTTTTTATCCTTATCACCTTACTCTTTCCTATATTCACTTGAAATTTCCTTCTTTTACATACACTACCAAACTCATCCACCAACCTCTGCAACTTCTCTTCAGAATCTCCCAAAAGCAGTGTCATCAGCAAAAAGCAGCTGTGACAACTCCCACTTTGTGTTAGATACTTTATCTTTTAACCCCACACCTCTTGCCAACACCCACACATTCACTTCTCTTACAACCCCATCTATAAATATATTGAACAGCCATGGTGACATCACACATCCTTGTCTAAGGCGTACTTTTACTGGGAAATAATCTCCCTCTCTCCTACATACTCTAACCTGAGCTTCACTATCCTCGTATAAACTCTTCACTGCTTTCAGTAACCTACCTATTCCATACACCTGCAACATCTGCCACATTGCCCCCCTATCCACCCTGTCATACGCCTTTTCCAAATCCATAACTGCCACAAAAACCTCTCTACCCTTATCTAAATACTGTTCACCTATATGTTTCACTGTAAACACTTGGTCTACAAACCCCCTACCTTTCCTAAAACAACCTTGTTCATCTGCTATCCTACTCTCCGTCTTGCTCTTAATTCTTTCAATAAAAACTCAACAATACACTTTACCAGGTATACTCAACAGACTTATTCCCCAATAATTTTTGCACTCTCTTTTGTCCCCTTTGCCTTTATACAAAGGAACTATGCATGCTCTCTGCCAATCCCTAGGTACATTACCCTCTTCCATACATTTATTAAATAATAGTACCAACCACTCCAAAACTATATCTCCACCTGCTTTTAACATTTCTATTTTTATCCCATCAATCCCAGCTGCCTTACCCCCTTTCATTTTACCCACTGCCCCACGAACTTCCCCCAAACTCACAACCGGGTCTTCCTCACTCCTACAAAATGTTATTCCTCCTTGCCCTATACACGAAATCACAGCTTCCCTATCTTCATCAACATTTAACAATTCCTTAAAATATTCCCTCCATCTTCCCGATACCTCTAACTCTCCATTTAATAACTCACCTCTCCTATTTTTAACTGTCAAATCCATTTGTTCCCTAGGCTTCCTCAACTTATTAACCTCACTCCAAAACTTTTCCTTATTTTCAACAAAATTTGTTGATAACATCTCACCCACTCTCTCATTTGCTCGCTTTTTACATTGCTTCACCACTCTCTTAACCTCTCTTTCTCTCCATATACTCTTCCCTCCTTGCATCACTTCTACTTTGTAAAAACCTCTCATATGCTAACTTTTTCTCCCTTACTACTCTCTTTACATCATCATTCCACCAATCGCTCTTCTTCCCTCCCGCACCCACTTTCCTATAACCACAAACTTCTGCTGAACACTAACACTACATTCTTAAACCTACCCCATACATTTTCAACCCCACTGCCTATACTCTCACTAGCCCATCTATCCTCCAATAGTTTTTTATATCTTACCCTAACTGCCTCCTCTTTTAGTTTATAAACCTTCGCCTCTCTCTTACTTGTTGCTTCTATTTTCCTTGTATCCCATCTACCTTTTACTCTCACTGTTGCTACAACTAAAAAGTGATCCGATATATATGTGGCCCCTCTATAAACATGTACATCCTGAAGTCTACTCAACAGACTTTTATCTACCAATACGTAGTTCAACAAACTACCGTTATTACTCCCTACATCATATCTTGTATACTTATTTATCCTCTTTTTCTTAAAATATGTATTGCCTATAACTAAACCCCTTTCTATACAAAGTTCAATTAAAGGGCTCCCGTTATCATTTACACCTGGCACCCCAAACTTACCTACCACACCCACTCTAAATGTTTCTCCTACTTTAGCATTTAGGTCCCCTACCACAATTTCCCTCTCACTTGGTTCAAAAGTTCCTATACATTCGCTTAACATCTCCCAAAATCTCTCTCTCCTCTACACTCCTCTCTTCTCCAGGTGCATACACACTTATTATGACCCACTTTTCGCATCCGACCTTTATTTTGATCCACATAATCCTTGAATTTATACATTTGTATTCTCTCTTCTCCTTCCATAACTGATCTTTCAACATTATTGCTACCCCTTCCTTAGCTCTAACTCTCTCAGATACTCCTGACTTAATCCCATTTATTTCTCCCCACTGAAACTCGCCTACCCCCATCAGCTTTGTTTCGCTTAGGGCCAGGACATCCAACTTCTTTTCATTCATAACATCAGCAATCATCTCTTTCTTAACATCTGCACTACATCCACACACATTCAAGCATCTGTTTTATAAAATTTTTCTTCTTCTCTTTTTTAGTATAAATGTATACAGAAGGGGTTACTAGCCCATTGCTCCCGGCATTCAAGTCACCTCATACGACATGCAGGGCTTACGAAGAAAAGATTCTTTTCCACTTTCCCATGGAGAATAGAGGAAATTAAGAAGAACAAGAGCTATTAAGAAAAAAGAAGAAAAACCTAGATATGTGTATGTATGTATATATATGCATGAGCATGCTGTGTAGTATGACCTAAGTGTAAGTAGAAGTAGTAAGACATACTTGTTATCCAGCGTGTTTATGAGACAGAAAATGAACTTTTAAATGTCGATGCAATAAAGGGAGGCGGTAATTTCATGCACTGGCCAGGGAGGTATAACATCGTTTAGGAGTGAAAAAGAGTAAGATGCGAGTGTGGGGAGGTGTGTGAGGCATTACATAAACTGAAAGGGGGTAAAGCAGCTGGAACTGACGGGATCATGACAGAAATGCTAAAAGCAGGGAATGATATAATGTGGAGTGGTTGGTATTTTTGTTTAATAAATGTATGAAAGAGGGGAAGGTACCTAGAAATAACAAAAAAGGCACAATACCATGACTGGAACAATACAAAAATATGTGAGCCACTAGCTCCCTTGCAGTGCTCCTCTTTCTTAGTATTTGACTGACTCCACTCCTACTACTACTACTACCACTACTACTCCTCCACCACTTTCTCTTGTTCCCGCCCCTCTCGGCTGCCTATATAAACCTACCTCCCTCCCTTCTTTCTGTTAGTGTGACTTTGTAAATGGTCCAAGTCGGACCGAAACGTCGTCGTAAGCTCCTTTCTTCAATTGCAGGTTATTTGTGTAAGGTACCTAGAGATTGGCAGAGAGCATGTATAGTTCCTTTATATAAAGGGAAGGGGGATAAAAGAGACTAAGAATTATAGGGGAAGACGTTTACTGAGTATACCAGGTAAAGTGTACGGTAGGGTTATTATTGAAAGAATTAGAGGTAAGACAGAGAGTAGGATTGCAGATGAGCAAGGAGGCTTTAGAGTGGGTAGGGGATGTGTAGATCAAGTGTTTACATTGAAGCATATATGTGAACAGTATTTAGATAAAGGTAGGGAAGTTTTCATTGCATTTATGGATATAGAAAAGGCATATGATAGAGTGGATAGTGGAGCAATGTGGCAAATGTTGCAAGTGTATGGAATAGGTAGTAAGTTAGTAAATGCTGTAAAGCGTTTTTATGAGGATAGTGAGGCTCAGGTTAAGGTGTGTACGAGAGAGGGAGATTACTTCCCAGTAAAAGTAGGTCTTAGATAGGTACGTGTAATGTCACCATGGTTGTTTAATATATTTATAGATGGGGTTGTAAAAGAAGTAAATGCTAGGGTGTTGGGGAGAGGGGTGGGATTAAATTATGGGGAATCAAATGCAAAATGGGAGTTGACACAGTTACTTTTTGCTGATGATACTGTACTTATGGGAGATTCTAAAGAAAAGTTACAAAGGTTAGTGGAGGAGTTTGGGAGGGTGTGTAAAGGTAGAAAGTTGAAAGTGAACATAGATAAGAGTAAGGTGAAGAGGGTATCAAATGATTTAAATAAAGAAAAATTGGATATCACATTGGAAAGAGGGATTATGAAAGAAGTGAATGTTTTTAGATATTTGGGAGTTGACTTGTCAATGGATGGGTTTATGAAGGATGAGGTTACCCATAGAATTGATGAAGGAAAAAAGGCGAGTGGTGTGTTGAGGTATCTGTGGAGACAAAAAGCGTTATCCATGGAGGCAAAGAAGGGAATGTACGAAAGTATAGTGGCACCAACACTCTTACATGGGTGTGAAGCATGGGTTGCAAATGCTGCAGCGAGGAGGTGGCTGGAGGCAGTGGAGATGTCCTGTCTAAGGGCAATGTGAGGAGTAAATATTATGCAGAGAATTCAGAATGTGGAAATTAGGAGGAGGTGTGGAGTTACTAAAAGTATTTGTCAGAGGGCTAAAGAGGGGTTGTTGTGGTGGTTTGGTCATTTAGAGAGAATGGATCAAAGTAGAATTACTTGGAGAGCGTATAAATCTGTAGGGGAATGAAGGCAGGGTAAGGATCGTCCTCGAAAAGGTTGGAGGGAGGGGGTAAAGGAGGTTTTGTGGGTGAGGGGCTTGGACTTCCAGCATGCATGTGTGAGCGTGTTAGATAGAAATGAATGGAGACAAATGATTTTTGGGACCTGTCGAGCTGTTGGAGTGTGAGCAGGGTAATATTTTGTGAAGGGATTCAGGGACACCAGTTAACTGATTTAGCTGGACTTGAGTCCTGGAAATGGGAAGTACAATGCCTGCACTTTAAAGGAGGGGTTTGGGATATTGGCGGTTTGGAGGGATTTTCTGAACTGTTGTTCTGCAAAGACAGTGATTATGTATGAGTGAGGTGAAAGTGTTGAATGATGATGAAAGTATTTTCTTTTTGCGGATTTTTTCTTTCTTTCTGGGTCACCCTGCCTCGGTGGGAGACGGCCGACGAGTTGAAAAAAAAAAAGTGTCAACCGCATTATTTAAGTGAAGAGAGCAAGAAACCAAAATACTGGGAGACAACCAATGAACAAACTATCCACAATCAGAATCCACAATGGGACCTTGGGCACAGAGGAATGGGTGTACATAATGTGATATGGATATCATTATTTTTACATTGCAAAAAATAATTTTATTAGTTTAAGGAAAAAATAAAATTAAAGGTGAATAAGATCTACTAACCAGGTAAGCTCTCTGGCCTTCGTAAGGCGTAATAACACCAATCTGCTCTGGCTTCACACCAGAATTAAGGAAGCGTGTTACTAATTTTTCCACACTGGACGCCTCTGTTCGATTTAAGTAAGAAGTACCCGAGCCAGCTATTTCTTCTTGACCAGCTGTAACATAGAAGAACTGAGGTTTGTCTGCTTGAGGCCAGGGAAAACTTACACCTTTCATTGTACGATCAGCTGTGGATGGGAGAAAATTGCACAATTAGCTGAAGATAGAATTACATGTAGTACATTAAAAAAAATTTTTACAAAATTTATACAATACAATCAGCCTCACCATTTTTTTTTTAACACACCATCCATATCCCACCGAGGTAGGGCAACAGAAAAAAGAAGAAACACTTTCACCATCACTCACCCCATCACTGTCTTGCGAGAGGCAACTGTTTTCCCTGAATCCCTTCATAAATGTTACTTTGCTTGCACACAACAACACATCAAGTCATAAAAACCACTTGCCTTCACTCACTCCTATCTAACACGTTCACATACACTTGGTGGAGGTCTAAGCCCCTTATATACAAAAGCTACTTTATCTGCTCTCTCCAGCCTTTCCTAGGGCAACCCCTACCCCTCCACTACATTCTTTTTTCTATAATGTAATGGAGGGAAGGCGGGGCAAGGGTTCCCCTAGAAAAGGCTGGAGAGAGCGAGCAAATGCATTTAGCTTACCATCAGCAACACCATTCTGAAGGGACCCCTCATAGAAAAAGTTGGAAGGAAACTGTGCCAATTGAGGGTGCATACGGTACTGGACGGTGAGGCGAAATGGCCGTATGCCCAAAACAACCAGCCTTTCAAAAAGAGATTGGGAGAGGCCAGCCCTTGAGGCCTTCTTACACATCACAACTGGACCCAACTGGCAGTGGTCCCCTACAAGGATAACTTGTTTGGCCCCAAGAACAACCTGAAAAAGTACAGTAATTTCAAATGACAAAATACAGCTAAATACTAAATACAACTATATACTAAGTGAGACTGAAGGAGTTATTTATTATCTCATTTCTTATCGCATATATAAAACAAAGGCTTCCATCCTCCTCATTTCTTTGTCATTCCTTGTAGTCTACATAACAAGCATTTGATTTCCAACAAATTAAGCCACGAGTATGTACTAAAAGTGTTAACCATGCTGCTGTTACCATGAGATAAAATAATCTACATTAAGTAATTATTTATACTTCTGGCTAACACCAATTAAATTTCATATATTTGAGTTAAAGTAACAACATAACCTAACCAAAAATAATTTTAATTAAGGAAGGATGAGTAATCTCATTTTGACGTCGGTAGTCAAACAAGTGAAAATTATGCATCAGTATGACAAATTCAATAAAGGAAGCCAGACAAGACCAAGGTTAAATACCTACCGGAACCATGCACTCAGGTTCAGTGGCCTGCATGGACTCGTCAATCAATATGGAGTGGAATTTAAGGCGGGCCAGCCGGGGATCACCAGCACCGACACAAGTGCAGCAAATGACATCAGCAGCTTCCAGCAATGTCTGTGAGAGCAAACACAACAAATATTTAAATGTCTGTAAAAATTAAAAACTGTTTAGCACTAGGTGCTGGAAGGCCATAATAAATAGAAATTTGTAACAAAGAGAAAACACCCCTCAAAATGGATAATTCACAGACTGAAAAACGAGAGACTGAAAATTAAATCCAAATATTAGTCCTGGAGCTGGGAAGTACAAGGCCTGAACTATAAAGGAGGGCTTTGGGATATGTATTGGCTGTTGGAGTGATATCTAAACTGTCATATCAGAGCACCTCTGCAAAGACTGTGTGCGAATGATGGCAAAAAATTTTCTTTTTTGGGTCACCCTGCCTTGGTGGGAGACGGCAAGCATGTTGAAAAAAAAAATTAGTCAAAACTTAAATACGTAGTGCAAAACTGTTAAAACGATTTATTGCTGATTTTTTTTTCTAAGATTAATTAAATACAGTGGACCCTCGGTTAACGAAATTAATCCGTTCCAGGAGCTATTACTTAATCTGAATCTTTCGTTATCTGAAACCTTATTTCCCATAAGAAATAATGTAAATACAATTAATTCGTTCCACAAAAAAATAATCACTCAAAATAAAAAAAAATAACATTTACTTACCTTTATTGAAGAGACTTGCAGGCATCTGGAAGATATGTACATGATGATTGGAGCAGGTGTTAGTGGTTGGAAGGAAATCCCCTCCAAAGGACTTCAGGTGACAAGTCCCTCTCTGGGGTTACTTCCCTTCTTGGTCTTTTAATGCCACTAGGACCAGCTTGAGAGTCACTAGACCCCTGCCTGGTGAAGTAGCTGTCCACAGTCCTCTGTTTCTGGCGACTCTTCAACACTTTTCTGAAGTACAACATGGCTCTGTCACTGAAGTGGTTGCACAGAAGGCTCATTTCAGCTTGCTCAGGGTGGTATCTTTCAACAAATGTCTGCAACTCATTCCACTTTGTACACATCTCCTTAAGCACTGAAGAAGGCACCTCCTTATCTCTCTCTCTCTCTTCCTGTGAAGCAATAACCTCAGCTGTGGTCTGTTGCTGTTCCAGATGAAGCTCTTGCAGCTCTTCAGTTGTTAGCTCTACCCTGTGCTCCTCCACCAACTCTTCCACATCCTCACCACTCACCTCCAACCCCAGGCTGTTCCCCAATTCCACAATATCTTCCACAACATGTTCCACAACAGGCACAGGGTCGTCAGGGTCAGCCTCAAATCCTTCAAAATTCCTCTCTTGGACACAATCCGGCCACAGTGGTCTCCAAGCAGAGTTCAGAGTCCTGGAAGTCACTTCCTCCCAAGCCTTACCTATAAGGCCTATGCAATGCACGATATTGATGTGTTCTTTCCAGAACTCTCTTAGGGTCAATTCAGAGTCATTGGTCATATTAAAGCACCTCTGAAACAGTGCTTTGGTGTACAGTTTCTTGAAGTTGGAAATAACCTGCTGGTCCATGGGCTGGAGGAGAGGAGTGGTGTTAGGAGGCAAGAACTTCACTTTGATGAAATTTATGTTGTCAGGCAACAACTCTTGCAAGTTGTGAGGATGAGCAGGAGCATTGTCCAGTAGCAGGAGGCACTTGAGTGGCAATTTATTTTCCAGGAGGTATTTCTTCACACTAGGGCCAAACACTCCAGTCATCCATTCCTTGAAAATCTCCGTAGTGACCCATGCTTTGGTGTTAGCTTTCCAATGCACACACAATTTATTCTTGTCAACACTGTGTTTCCTGAAGGGTCTGGGATTTTCTGCATGATGCACCAGTAAAGGCTTCACTTTAAAATCACCACTGGCATTGGCACACATCATAAGAGTTAGCCTGTCTTTCATAGGCTTGTGTCCTGGCTGTGCCTTTTCCTCCTGAGTAATGTAGGTCCTGTTGGGCATTTTCTTCCAAAACAGGCCTGTTTCATCACAATTAAACACTTGTTGGGGGGAGGAATTGTTCAGCCTCTACGAACCCCTTGAATTCCAGCACAAATTTTTCAGCTGCACGTTTGTCTGAGCTGGCTGCCTCACCATGCCTCACAACATTGTGTATGCCACTACGTTTCTTAAACTTCTCAAACCAGCCTTTGCTGGCTTTAAAATCACTCTCCTCACCACTGGTTGCAGGCATTGTCTTCACAAGATCTGCGTGCAACTTCCTTGCCTTTTCACAAATTATCGCCATAGAAATACTATCACCCGCTCTCTGTTTTTCATGGATCCACACCAACAACAACTTCTCAACCTCATCCACTGTTTTCGATCTTTGTTTCGTTAACAAATTAACCCCTTTTGCAACATTAGCTTTCTTGATCTCATTTCTCTGTGCCAGGATAGTGCCGATAGTAGATGGAGTTTTCTTGTACATCCTGGCAAGATCACTCAGACGTACACCACTCTCATATTTTTCTATGATTTCCTTCTTCAGTTCGATGGTGTTCCTCACTCTCTTTACCCCAGGGTGCCACTAGGAAGCTTCTTTGGACTCATGGTGACTTATTTCACAGTGGCAATAACTAAAACCACCAAAAATACACCAAATATATTGTGAATCTTTGAAAGAGCGCGCTGGGTAATGTTCTCTCAATGGTAAACAACGCTTCACTGGCGTCCTGCGCTTGCGCGGAGCAGGCGGACGCGTCTAATACCTTTCGGTAACCGAGGACTTTTTCGCTAACCGATTCCGAAAAAAGCTTACGTTTTCCGAAACTTTCGTTAACAGGACCTTTCGTTAACCGAGGGTCCACTGTACTATGCAAGAAAGTTGGATTGATATAAAATATCCTAAAATAAATTTAAATTAATATTTTCCCTTATGAAAGTGAGCCCTTCATCACTAAGCCTATACCAAACAGCCTACAGCTGCCCAACACTGACTCACTGAAGTGACGCCCCATCGTACTTCTGAAAGTACATACAGGAGGGCCCCCGCTTATACAGCAGGTTAGGTTCCAGGCTACTGCTGTAAAGCAAAAATTGCTGTAAAGTGAAACATAGGCTATTTTCACTTTCAAATGCATATAAAATTCTGATAACATATTTACACTATCATATATTAACCCTTTCAGGGTCTGTGCCGTAGTTCTACGGCTTTGAGTTGAGGGTCCAAACCGTAGTTCTACGCCATGAGCACAGCTCACTCAGATAAGCTGAGTGGTAAATTTGGGCCTAGATATGAGAGAATACATCTGTGGTAAGTGTGCACCACATAAAACAAATCCTACAGCACACAGTGCATAATGAGATAAAAAAAACTGAGACTGTAATTTTCGATTAAAACAGCGACTTTGCAGTGTTTTTTCCTGTTTTTTATAGTTATATTTGCGATTTCTTGGTCTCATTTGATAGAATGGAAGATATTTTACAGAAATAGAGATGATTTTGATTGGTTTTAGTACTGGAAATGGCTTGAAACTGTGCTCAAATTAGCGGAAATCTTCAATTTTTGCCGATGTTCAAGAGTAAACAAATGACCTCACACGTCTAATACACGCCAGCTGGTGGGTCTAATATACGTTCATAAATGTGGTGATATTATTTATACAATTATTACAATATTGCATAACAGTAAATCTACCATTTTTTTGTTTGAATAAAAATTCATTATGTTAATAAAAAATAAAAATGGAATTCATTTGTAAAGCATGAAAACGTAATTGTCAGTAGTATGTACTGAAGCATATTGATATACTTGTGTAGTGTATTATAAGTAATTCTAGCTATGTTATATTTGTGATCCCTTGTTACTTGTGACGTCAGTGAATATTTTAATTGTTTTGTGCTATTCTCCTTTTATTGTGCCTTGTTTTATCAGATTGTTCTCTTTGCATAAGAATTATTGATTTTTTTTCATTATTTTTTGCATTGAATTATTATTTTCTTGTTGCAATTCTTTGTTGAAATTGAAACTAAAGACAACTCACCTTGTAGTTAATTCAACTTAAAGTAAGATTTCTTGAATATTAATGTGTTATCCTCCTTGCTAAGTCAATTTTCTGTGAGTTTTCTTTGCTTTAAGTGTATCTCTTGAAATTTTTGTCACTTATGCAGATTAGTTAACATTCATTAGTTACAGTAAGCTATTTTGTGCTGTATAATTTTCTTCTTCTTTTAAATTCCCATTTATTTTTCTACAACCATGTCTCAAGTAAATTCAGGCGATAACCGTGTGTATTCTGCCAGTCAAAGCTATAATGATAATGAGTTAGTACAGAGTCCTAATAGTCCCTTACCGACTAAAAGAGAGTACAGTGGTACTCCGGTTTACAATATTTTTTCGTTCCAGAATGCTGTTCAAGTGCCATTACCAAACGAATTTATCCCCATAAGGAATAATGTAAAATAGACTAGTCCTTTTAGACCCCCAAAAATACACTTACAAAAGCATTTAAAAAAATAAACTTACATAAAAGGGCGAGTTTGGAGACCATCGTAAACTGGGGTACCACTGTATCTAGCTTTTGAGCAATATGTTTGTTCTCACAGCTTGTATCCAAGATTTGTCACAGTGCTTCGGAATGTGAAGTTCAGATTAAGTTCTTATAGTTCTGTGCCTTATTTATTAACGTAGCCGAGCGGTCAAGCACTAGTAATACTGTCACTCCTGTCTGGAATTCAGTCCCTACAGTATCTTGCACGTAAGATAGTGTCACCTTATCTCGGGAGTCTGAGGTACCCCAGACAACCTTGAGTACTAAGACAACTATCCCTGCGATGGCACTTGTTCAAGTGGTAGATCCTCTCCAGGGGACGCTTTGTTGAAGAAAGACTACTTGCAATGAGTTATACCATCTCTTGCTGATGCACAAGCCATTGCAGAATGCCATTTCTGTTGCTAGTGTACTCACTAGTGCCAGTTGTTGTCCCTTGTGTTCCAGATAGTGATATTATCCTAGTTGACAGTAAATCCTTGAAGAGTAAAGTGCTGTATGTTGAGCAATTATTACCTGCTGTAAGAGATAGTGAGAGCCGTTTCTCCTTTGCTCATATTTCATGTTATAGAGTTAACTATTTCAGCCGGGGAGAGTTCAATTCACTCCACCGAGTTTCTCCATTCCTTCAGTAGGAAAGTGATCATAAGCCTTGAGCTAAAGATAGATGATTGAGTTAAGAGAAATTGTTGACTGTGTGTTTTGTTACCAGATATTCAGTATCTAGTAAGATTTTTGTGTGT
Organism: Cherax destructor; assembly: GCA_009830355.1. Lineage (NCBI taxonomy): Eukaryota > Metazoa > Arthropoda > Malacostraca > Decapoda > Parastacidae > Cherax > Cherax destructor. The sequence goes on along the minus strand of WNWK01005235.1, from coordinate 98,249 downwards.
TCAAGTTCCCTCCGAGTTCTGAAATTTAACAGTATGACCTGTGCATGCCAGGTCCTTCTGTAACTGTCTTCTTTGTATGTATTTATTCTTCCTCAGAATCCGTAGAGTGCATGAATACAGATCGATCCATCAATTTTATCAATTGAAATTGTACTATAAATTGTAATGCATTATATTAAGAACCATTATATTAAGAACCATTATATTAAGAACCATTATATTAACCACCATTATATTAAGAACCATTATATTATGAACCATTATATTATGAACCATTATATTATGAACCATTATATTAAGACCCATTACCTTAAGACCCGTGATAGTAAGATCAGTTATTACTATCTATTAGGTCGATTCAATCCTGTTATAATTTTTTGATTAGTTCTAAGTTATATATGTGTTTGCTATTGTATAGAATCAGCCCAGAGTCACCTGCCTGTTCAGCCTATAGAGTTGTGTTGTATGTCGAGACGCCATACGTAACATGGCCGAGCTGTCAGTAGTATGTACTGAAGCATATTGATATACTTGTGTAGTGTATTATAAGTAATTCTAGCTATGTTATATTTGTGATCCCTTGTTACTTGTGACGTCAGAGACCCGCGCCATGTGAGCGCAGCGTCAGAGGCCTCTCTCTCATTCTCGGCATAGGCGTAGTACTGAACAGGAGGCTGGGCTCTCTCTTCTCACTCACTCAATATATCTACAATTCCATCCATCAGTGAGTTTAATTACATCCGTATTTGCTCTCCCAAAAACCCACACGACATAACTAATGAACAGAGGAAATGTTAGTTTAGTGCCAGGAATGCGTGTTGTTTATTCTGGACCCTATTTTGAAATTGGAATATTTTAAACTTTGCGTTAAATTAGCCAAATTACCAATTTCCGATCACTTTAGTTTGTAGTTGAGACAGTTGACTGGGCGATTTCTTGTGCTCAATCGATAGAATAGAAGTAATACTAGTGAAATAGCTAAGAATTTAGTCAACTGGAATAATGTAATTGGCCTAAAATGGGAGTCAAAGTCGGCAAAATCGCCAATGCGTAAATATAGCTGACAATCAAAATTCGCAAGAGCATAATTTCGTCAATTTTCCATTTTGTTTTATTGCCTTCAGAAAAAGATTCTCTACCATTTCATAAGAAAAAATAACAAATTTTTTTTTTTTTAAATTCTTGGACCCTGGCACACACTTCGAAATTTGGCCTCTGGACCCTGAAAGGGTTAAGTGAGCAATAGAGCTAGGCCTAAAAATGCACATACAATACACACATTACTTACCTTAAAAGATTTTCATCCTTAGCTTATAATGAGTGGTGAATATATTTATTGTAGGAAGTCTATTGAATAAATGAAGAATGGGTATAATTGAAAACCACTGTACAGTGGACCCCCGGCTAACGAACACCCCGGAAATCGTACAATTATGTAAGTATAATATTGTAAGTGCTTGTGGAAGTGTATTTTTGGGGATCTGAAATAGACTAACCTACGTGACATTATTTCTTAAGGATGTAAATTCGTTCGGTAATGGCACTTGAGCAGGCTTCTGGAATGAATTTTGTTCGTTAGCCGGGGATCCACTGTATTAGCAAAACGCTGTAAAGAGAAGTGCTGTAAAGGAAGATATTACATTGCTCACATTACATAAGAAACCTCTCTACACCCTCTGTATTACCCATACATTCTTTCTATATAAACAAACCCTTTCAGTAACTCCTTTTCTGCTCTAACAATTTTCACACCACCGTACATTCTTCACATAGCTCCATTCCTTACTCTGTATATTATATTACCACCAAATATTGTTCTCAAAGAATTATCTTCACTTTTTTGCTGCTCCATTTAGGCCCATACTTCACACATTACATAAATATAACATACTTTTTCTGCCTGCTTCTTCAACATGCGGTAACGCTTCTCATCAGCTGATGACAGCTCTCCCGTTTCTTCCTTGAGTTGCTGCAGCTTCTGAAGCTCACCATTGCTGCAACAACAACCATTTAACTTTGTTTTGTAAATTTATAAAAAGATACGATGAAACTGCAGTGAAAATAGAAAACACCAATGAATCTATCAACATTAACATCAGTAACTGCAGATAAAATTAACAGTTCAGAATAGCTTACAATAAATTTTATACAAAACAGTCATAATGTGTGTTAAATGGGGGTCTTTAAACTCTTACTGTAAAAATATAGCTTCCAAAAAATTATATGTACATTTAACCATAAATTTACTTACAGTATAGCGAGTCATTTAACAAGTCAAACAGCCATCCACACAATCAAAATATATAAATGAATCAACATGCTGCATAGTATGGCTTTACAGGGAAATGTAATGCAAGCTTGGTTAGTAGCAAACTTTGGTGAGCAGTCAGGTGGCAGGTAATCACCAAAAACGCACTTAGGAGAGGAACCTTATAATGACATTCCAGTCTGTCCTGGACCATTGTCAAATCACTTGACAATGGTCCTGGCCAACCTAAGTGCAGGTTTTGGGTGATCTGTTCCAGCCACTGTATGTATTGTGGCTTTATTCTCTAGGTTCCAGGTATTATTTTTATCTAATTCTCTAGGTAACAGGTATTCTTTTTATTTACATATTGCATCACTGGTGTTGCCAGTTTCTGTATGTCTTGGCAGAAGAGGAGAAATGTGTGGCAGTCCAGTGTACGGATGCAGCCATTTAGTGGAAAACACCCATGCGATAGAAAAATAAAGGTAATTATCCTTGCATACATTTTTCCCAAGACACAAAATACTTACTCCTCAAGACTGCGGATCTGATTATGCAAGGCCAAGAAGGAAACTGGAGAATCAATAGCTTCCCGGGATTTGGCACACAACCGTACAACCTGTGCAGAAAACAAATAAATTAAAAAGCTATTTGGGCTTTGAGTACATGTATTACTGTCAATAGCATCAACTCATTACTTATGCAGCTTCATCAAGTACACAGAAGCTTCCTCACACAATGTTAATAACCATTACAATCCCAACTAGTATTTAAAATGCTCAATAACAATTGCACAGTACATGCAGCAAACTGCACTTTAAAAGCAAACTGTGGAAAAGTATGGATTACTTCCATTACAACATAATAACTGAGACTGCTTCATAAAGCATCCCAAAAATGCCCTCCAGAAATTATGCACAAAACTTCTTAAAAGTGTCCATTACAAATTAAATACAGTATTAAACATTGCTGACATGATAATTATCTAAGTTCAGTACCATTTTCAAATGGCTTTATTCAATGCTGTTAATTTTATAAATATTAAGGAAAATGAAGTGTAAATATACCGTATTCACTAGGTCTTTAGAATTAAAAGGCAACAGCAATTTTATTTTTTAACATGGAAAATATTGTGCTACCAAAAATCTGCAACTGCATAAATTTTGCAACCTTTAGGCTGTAATATTTGATTATGACGCAGTGCTTCTTAATCTCTCTCTCTCTCGCACTTGAAAATCCTGCTACTGCAAAGTCCTGCAGTATAAAGTGAAAGACCAATGACCCTCTCCTAATAATTTACAACTATAATCAGTACGGTGGAGAGAATGGTATAAAATACCGACACGATGGTAAAAGAAACACAAATGCAGTTTAATGCATTATACTATATTTGTGTCCCTTTTACCGACTAATTGCTACCTACTGCTGCAATTGTTGAGTACTTGTTAATATCAAAACCTGCTGATGTAATAATGTACTATATAATATCCATCACCTATAACAATTATTAACTGATTAAAGTAAAATGTCTGCACGACAGCTTTTGGCTCAAATACTGGCTGATGAATTAGACAAGAGTTCGGCTCCTACGAACATTTCACAGAACTGCTGAAGAAGTAACGCACTAACAGTTGAGGGAACCCATGCTAAAACAAACTGAATGATCCTTTATTATATATCTGAAGTAGCCAGATGTTGTGACAGACCTGTGAAAACACCAATAAAAAATAAATATATAAAAATTTATGAATAATGTTGCATGAGAAGGATATGGAGAAAGAATTCTTAATGAAGTTACTGAATATACTGAATTTACTATATGCCAAAGTAAACTCTTAATTGCTTATTTGCTGTTACAACAGTATATAGTGCAGCACTGCTGATAAGACAACTTAGAATTTTGTGTTATCACAACATACTGGCAAAATACATAACCTTCAAATCTCTACACAAAAAAAAAAAAAAATGCTCTCAATACTGTACAGACCATGCAGGCAAGCTTGAATATGCAACATTACTTAATACACACAATCGCAAAAAACAATGGTGTAATAATGTTCCTTAACCATAATGCCCCAACAAATACTATAAAAATAATAATAATAATAATAATTACTTAATTTAAAAAGAAAATTTTTGTTTTTCTTTTTAAGTCACCCTGCCTCGGTAGGATACGGCCGGTTCATTGAAAAAAAAAATAATAATAATAATAATATGGGGTAGGAGAGGTAGGGGTCATCCCAGGAACGGCTGGAGGGTGTAAAAGAGGCTTTGAGTTTAGGGGCTTGAGCACTCGGCAAATATGTGTAAGTATGTTATTAGATAAGAGTGACTGGAGATGAGTGGTTTCTATTGGACATGCTGTTGGAGCGAGATCATGGTAACTTGCGAAGGAATTCAGTGAAACTCGTTAGCAAGACTTGAGTCTATGAGGCAGGAAATGCAGTGCCTAAACTCTGAAGGAGTGGGGATGCTGCAATCAGAAAGTAATCTGATTGGGATGTTGCCACATATCTAGAAAGATGGTGATTGAGTGAATGTTGGTGAATGTGTTGTCTTCTTTGGGTCACACTGCCTTAGCAGAAGGCCAATAAAAAAAAAATATAAAATAATATTTAAGAAATGCAACACAGTACAGTGGACCCCCGAGTTTCGTAAAAACTTCACTCCTGAAGTCTGCTCAAGTGCCATTACCGAACGAATTTACTCCCTTAAGGAAAAATTTCACGTAGGTTAGTCTATTTCAGACCCCCAAAAATACACTTCCACAAGAACTTACAAAATTATACTTACATAATTGCACGATTTCCGGGGTATTCGTTAACCGAGGGTCCACTGTACTGTACATCTTTAAGAAAAGTGACTAGTTGAAAATATATTTTATGAAGCAGAGTTTGTTTACATGCTGCAAAATGTAAACCACAGAGAATATGTCAGTTTATCACTGAATATTTTTATTTTATTATCCAGCCTGCTAGCTCCTTTAATAAAAGGTATGCATGATAGCTGTTAAACATGACTCAGACATGATACTGAAGTTTATACAATGTATATCCAGTATAATGTACTATTTACAATATAATGAATAGCCAGTACAATGTGTATACAGATAATTTATTTTTTATTAACACATCAGCCGATTCCCACCAAGGCATGGTGGCCCAAAAAAGAAAAACTTTCATCATCATTCACTCCATCACTGTCTTGCCAGAGGGGCGCTTTACACTACAGTTATAAAACAGCAACATTAACACCCCTCCTTCGGAGTGCAGACATTGTACTTCCCATCTCCAGGACTCAAGTCAGGCCTGCTGGTTTCCCTGAATCCCTTCATAAATGTTACTTGGCTCACACTCCAACAGCACATCAAGTATTAAAAACCATTTGTCTCCATTCACTCCTATCAAATACTCTCACGCATGCTTGCTGGAAGTCCAACCCCCTCGCACACAAAACCTCTTTTACCCCCTCCCTCCATCCTTTCCTAAGCCGACCCCTACCCCGCCTTCCCTCCACTACAGATTTATACACTCTCAAAGTCATTCCGTTTCGTTCCATTCTCTCTACATGTCCGAACCACCTCAACAACCCCTCCTCAGCCCTCTGGATAATAGTTTTGGTAATCCCACACATCCTCCTAATTTCCAAACTACGAATTCTCTGCATTATATTCACACCACACATTGCCCTCAGACATGACATCTCCACAGCCTCCAGCCTTCTCCTCGTTGCAACATTCATCACCCATGCTTCACACCCATATAAGAGTGTTGGTATAACTATACTCTCATACATTCCCTTCTTTACTTCCACGGACAAAGCTCCACAGACTTCAAAGTGCACCACTCACCCTTTTCCCCTCATCAATTCTACGATTTACCTCATCCTTCATAGACCCATCTGCTGACACGTCCACTCCTAAATATCTGAATACATTCACCTCCTCCATACTCTCTCCCTCCAATCTGATATCCAATCTTTCATCACCTAATCTTTTTGTTATCCTCATCACCTTACTCTTTCCTACATTCATTTTCAATTTTCTTCTTTTACATACCATACCAAATTCATCCACCAACCTCTGCAACTTCTCTTCAGAATCTCCCAAAAGCACAGTGTCATCAGCAAAAAGCAACTGTGACAACTCCCTCTTTGTATTTGATTCTTTATCTTTTAACCCCACACCTCTTACCAAGACCCTCACATTCACTTCTCTTACAACCCCATCTATAAATATATTGAACCACCACGGTGACATCACACATCCTTGTCTAAGGCCTACTTTTACTGGGAAATAATCTCCCTCTCTCCTACACACTTTAACCTGAGCCTCACTTTTTTTTTTTTTTTTTTTTTCAACAAGTCGGCCGTCTCCCACCGAGGCAGGGTGACCCAAAAAGAAAGAAAATCCCCAAAAAGAAAAATTCTTCTTCTTCTTTATAGTAAGCTATACAGGAAAAGGGGTTACTAGCCCATTGTTCCCGGCATTTTAGTTGACTTTTACAACACACATGGCTTACGGAGGAAAGATTCTTATTCCACTTCTCCATGGATATGAAAGGGAAAAGCAATAAGAACAAGAACTATTAAGATAAAATCAAAGAAAACTCCGATGAGTGTGTATACAATAAACGTGTACATGTTTGCGTAGTGTGACCTAAGTGTAAGTAGAAGTAGCAAGACGTACCTGAAATCTTGCATGTTTATGAGACAGAAAAAAGACACCAGCAATCCTACCATCATGTAAAACAGTTTCAGGTTTCTGTTTCACAGTCACCTGGCAGGATGGTAGTACCTCCCTGGGTGGTTGCTGTCTACCAACCTACTACAGCCTCACTATCCTCATAAAAACTCTTCACTGCTTTCAGTAACCTACCTCCTATTTCATACACCTGCAACATCTGCCACATTGCTTCCCTATCCACCCTGTCATACGACTTTTCCAAATCCATAAATGCCACAAAAACCTCTTTACCCTTATCTAAATACAGTGGACCACCGAGTTACGAACACCCCGGAAATCGTACAATTATGTAAGTATAATATTGTAAGTGCTTTTATAAGTGTATTTTTGGGGGTCTGAAATGGACTAACCTACTTGACATTATTTCTTAACCCATTGAGGGTCAAGAGGACTTCTCCCAAACTTGTTCTCAGGGTCGAAAAATTTTCAGAAAAAAAATAAATTAATTTTTCTTATGAAATGATAGAGAATCTTTTTCCGATCATAATGCCACCAAAATTATGAAATTTGATGGAAAACTAACGGAGTTATGCTCTCACGAAGTTAGTGGTATCGATGACATTTACGCATCTGCGATTTCGCCCACTTTGAGCCCTATTTTCGGCAAATTCCAATGTTTCAGTCTACTAAAATTATAGCTATTTTGCTAGTTCCATTTGTTCTATCAATTGAGTACAAGAAATCACCAATTTACCCATTTCAACTACCCAATAAGGTGGTCAGAATTTGGTAATTTGTCCAATTTCACAAAAATTTCAAAAGATGCCAATTTCAAAATAGGGTCCAGAATAAACGAGACAGACATTCCTGGCACTCAAATAACATTTTATCTGTTCATTAGTCACGTCTCCAGGCCCCTCTTACATTACTTTTGCTTTCCATTTTGAATTTTTATTCTCACAAAAAATAGAAGATTTACTGTTATGTATACAACTGCATCATTGTAGAAACTGTATAAATAATATCAGTGCACTTGTGCAAGAATATTAGATGTGCCAGTTGATGTGTATTGGACGCATGGCGTGATTTGTTTACTCTTGAAAATCGACAAAAATCGAACATTTTCGCTACTTTGCGCTCAGTTTCAAGGTACTTATCATAAAACCAATCAAAATCATCACTATTTCTGTAATATATCTTCCATTCTATCGAATGAGACCAAGAAAACCAGAATACAACCACAAATACCATACGAAAATACACCCGAAAGTCGCTGTTTTAAACCAAAAAAAACGGTCGGAGTTTTTTTTTCTCATTATGCACTGCGTGCTTCAGGATTTTTTTTTATACTGCGCACACTAACCATGCAGACCCATTCTTTCATATGTAGGCCTGCCAGCTTTCTTCCACCAGATTTGAAGGCACTAGAATTTAGGCATACAAGTATGTGACCGACCCTGGCTGCACTGACGCACTAGTACGGGACCGACCCTCAAAGGGTTAAGGGAGTATAAATTCGTTCGGTAATGGCACTTGAGCAGGCTTCTGGAATGAATTTTGTTCGTTTCTCGGGGGTCCACTGTACTGTTTATCTATATGTTTCACTGTAAACACTTGGTCTACACACCCCCCTACCTTTCCTAAAGCCCCCTTGTTCATCTGCTATCCTACTCTCCGTCTTACTCTTAATTCTTTCAATAATAACTACCATACACTTTACCAGGTATACTCAACAGACTTATTCCCCTATAATTTTTGCACTCTCTTTTGTCCCCTTTGCCTTTATACAAAGGAACTATGCATGCTCTCTGCCAATCTCTAGGTACCTTACCCTCTTCCATGCATGTATTAAATAATAGCACCAACCACTCCAAAACTATATCTCCGCCTGCTTTTAACATTTCTACCTTTATCCCATCAATCCCAGCTGCCTTACCCCCTTTCATTCTACCCACTGCCTCACGAACTTCCCCCACACTCACAACTGGCTCTTCCGCACTCCTACAAGATGTTATTCCTCCTTGCCCTATACACGAAATCACAGCTTCCCTGTCTTCATCAACATTTAACAACTCCTCAAACTATTCCCTCCATCTTCCCGATACCTCTAACTCTCCATTTAATAATTTGTTCCCTAGGCTTCCTCAACTTATTAATCTCACTCCAAAACTTTTTCTTATTTTCAACAAAATTTGTTGATAACATCTCACCCATTCTCTCATTTGCTCTCTTTTTACATTGCTTGACCACTCTCTTAACCTCTCTTTTTTTTCTTCATATACTCTTCCCTCCTTGCATCACTTCTACTTTGTAAAAACCTCTCATATGCTAACTTTTTCTCCCTTACTACTCTCTTTACATCATCATTCCACCAATCGCTCTTCTTCCCTCCCGCACCCACTATCCTGTAACCACAAACTTCTGCTGAACACTCTAACACTACATTCTTTAACCTACTCCATACATCTTCGACCCCATTGCTTACACTCTCACTAGCCCATCTATTCTCCAATAGTTGTTTATATCTTACCCTAACTGCCTCCTCTTTTAGTTTATAAACCTTCACCTCTCTCTTACTTGCTGCTTCTATTTTCCTTGTATCCCATCTACCTTTTAATCCCACTGTAGCTACAACTAAAAAGTGAACTGATATATCTGTGGCCCCTCTATAAACATGTACATCCTGAAGTCTACTCAGCAGTCTTTTATCTACCAGTACGTAGTCCAACAAACTACTGTCATTACGCCCTACATCATATCTTGTATACTTATTTATCCTCTTTTTCTTAAAATATGTATTGCCTATGACTAAACCCCTTCCTATACAAAGTTCAATCAAAGGGCTCCCCTGGCACCCCAAACTTACCTACCACACCCTCTCTAGATAATGTATACAGTATAATGCATATACAGGATGTACATACAGTATAATGTAGATATACACTATAATATATAAACTATATTGACATTATCTCATTTTTATCACATTTTAAAAGATATGCAAATGCAAGGGAGAGGGGACAGAAGATATGTAAACATTGAAATGTTAGCTGCTGATGCAGGAAACAGTTCATTAACTCCCACTCTGTGGAATTAAACTGTATGGTACAGTCATCTCAAAAGTGAGAAAGTTACTCCTTAGTTTATGTACAAGTATATACAATGCACTGCACTGTTGACATTTATTAAATGGAAACAGAAAAGAACAACTTTACGGACAATTTTGTCTATTTTGTAAATATGTCCAACTCTGGAGGAAAGGGGGGCCCTCTTATTTGTGAAGAAAAATTTCTGGTAGCCTTTCAGCATTGCTTTTTTTCCCCCACCTTTACAACTGTGACATCTCATTCTTCCCGTTGATGATACCAAGGAAAATATTCCTTATATCCATTGACAATAGTTTGTGGTATTAATGCGAGGGTCTTGGCAAGAGGTGTGGGGTTAAAAGATAAAGAATCAAATACAAAGTGGGAGTTGTCACAGTTGCTTTTTCCTGATGACACTGTGCTTTTGGGAGATTCTGAAGAGAAGTTGCAGAGGTTGGTGGATGAATTTGGTAGGGTGTGTAAAAGAAGAAAATTGAAAGTGAATATAGGAAAGAGTAAGGTGATGAGGATAACAAAAAGATTAGGTGACAAAAGATTGGATATCAGATTGGAGGAGAGAGTATGGAGGAGATGAATGTATTCAGATTTTGGGAGTGGACATGTCAGCAGATGGGTCTATGAAGGATGAGGTGAATCATAGAATTGATGAGGGAAAAAGGGTGAGTGGAGCACTTTGGAGTCTGTGGAGACAAAGAACTTTGTCCATGGAAGTAAAGAAGGGAATGTATGAGAGTATAGTTATACCAACACTCTTATATGGGTGTGAAGCATGGGTGATGAATGTTGCAACGAGGAGAAGGCTGGAGGCAGTGGAGATGTCATGTCTGAGGTCAATGTGTGGTGTGAATATAATGCAGAGAATTCGGAGTTTGGAAATTAGGAGGAGGTGCGGGATTACCAAAACTATTATCCAGAGAGCTGAGGAGGGGTTGTTGAGGTGGTTTGGACATGTAGAGAGAATGGAACGAGACAGAATAACTTCAAGAGTGTATAAATCTGTAGTGGAGGGAAGGCAGGGTAGGGGTCAGCCTAGGAAAGGTTGGAGGGAGGGGGTAAAGGAAGTTTTGTGTGCGAGGGGCTTGGACTTCCAGCAAGCATGTGTGAGCATATTTGATAGTAGTGAATGGAGACAAATGGTTTTTAATACTTGACATGCTGTTGGAGTGTGAGCAAAGTAACATTTATGAAGGGATTTAGGGAAACCGGCAGGCCGGACTTGAGTCCTGGAGATGGGAAGTACAGTGTCTGCACTCTGAAGGAGGGGTGTTAATGTTGCAGTTTTATAACTGTAGTGTAAAGCACCCCTCTGGCAAGACAGTGATGGAGTGAATGATGATGAAAGTTTTTCTTTTTCGGTCCACCCTGCCTTGGTGGGAATCGGCCGATGTGTTAATAAAAATAAAAAAATAGTAGTGATTTCAATCTTATATTGTAACCTTTTCTTAGCTCTGTGAGCAATTTTGTATCATGTCTTTGGATTTTTTTTTTTGTGGACACCTCATTACCACTGCATATTCTAAATTTGGTCAATTTCTTTCATCATTTTACCATGCATATACCTGAAGGATATTTGAATGCTTGCTAATGTAGCTAATGAATTTCTCATTATTTCATTTAATTGATTTTTCAGTAACAATCAAGCGGCTTCAAATGAAGCGGGGGAAAGCTGATAGGCCTACGTGTGAGAGAATGGGTCTGCGTGGTGGGTGTGCGCAGTATGAAAAAAAATCGGGGACCCAGTGGTGCATTGTGGGAGCGCCATGTTTGTAGTCCTTGTTCACGATGCCAGACGGTAAGAAGTACCTCACTCCCCGGCAAATTGGAGGCCTTCTCTTCCCAAGTGATAGTTCTAACAGCGATGGAAGTGCCAGTGAAAGTGAATTCCATGGTTTTCAAAAGGGTGTGACCGAAAGCAGTGCCCAGGATAACATAATTAAGTGATGAAAACCCAGATGACCCACAACCGTCCACATCTGGTGCTGGGCCGTCTCATTCATGTTCACCTGTACCAGAACGAAAGAGGAAACTATTTCAACGTGTAGAAGTCTCTGATGTGAGCAGTGTAAGTGATGATGACAGTGATTTCAAAGCTATTGAAAGCAGTTCTAGTGGCGACAGTGAGGAAGATTATTCTCCAGTGAAGCGGCAGTATGTACGACGCAACATGCGTTCTGCTAGTGTGCCATATGCTATTCCAAGGAAAAGGAGTAAATCTCGGAGTACATCTCTTGGCCCTACACCACGAATTGATAGTGAAGATGACGATATTGTTACAATGGGGATGCGTAATGTGCGTGGGGCAGGTGGTGGTAGTGGTGGTGTTGGCGGTGGCATGAGTCATGTGCCACCACGAGCGAGCCACGCTGCTAACTCAGCACAACCACCATCAACCACCCCCACACTTCCACAACCTGCACAACCACAACCACCTGTCAATATCCAGTACGCACCAGCAGACCGCATCTGGGATTGGCAGCAAGGTGACAATTTTGTTCCCAATCCCCATGACTTTGATGAAGCACAAAGTGGAATACGGCCATCGTGTACACTTGGGAACAATGCTACTGAACTAGAATGCTTTCAGTTATTCTTCGATGAACCCCTGATGGACATTATTGTCAGGGAAAGCAACACATACTATGAGTACACCATGGCAAACACATTTCTTTCACCAAATTCACGGCTACACCAGTGGAAGGACACAACTGTGGCAGAGATGTACCTGTTCTTTGCCACAATAATGCTTATGCCACATGTTTATAAGAACACTGTCACCACATACTGGTCGACAGAACGCCTGATTTCAACCCCAGGTTTTAGTGATATTATACCAGTGAATCGTTTTTTGATATTGTTGCGTATGCTTCACTTTTCTGATAAAACCAGGCCTGACAGAAACGACAGGTTATATAAGATCAGGAATGTGTTCATGTACATACCTGAACCAAAAGTGCTGTATGTATTTTTATCCCTTCAGGAAGCTTGTTATTGATGAGTGTTTGATTTTGTTCAAAGGCAGTCTGTCATTCAAGCAGTATATACCAAGCAAGAGGAAACGCTTTGGTATAAAGTTATTTGTACTGTGTGATTGCAAAAGTGGTCTGGTTCTGGATCTAATTGTGTACACTGGCAGTAATACTTTGAGAGATACCATGAAGTTATTGGGTATCTCTGGTGATGTGGTTAGAACAATGATGGAACCATATCTTGGTAAGGGGCATATATTATATACAGTGGTACCCCGACTTACGATGGTCCCCAAACTCACCGTTTTATGTAAGTTTATTTTTTTAAATGCTTTAGTAAGTGTAATTTTGGGGGTCTAAAAGGACTAGTCTATTTTACATCATTCCTTATGGGGATAAATTCGTTTGGTAATGGCACTTGAACAGCATTCTGGAATGAAAAAATATCGTAAGTCGGGGTACCACTGTACTGATAACTGGTACACGAGCCCTTTACTCAGTGATTTCTTGCGAGTGAACATGACAGATGTGTGTGGCACAGTGCGTGCAAATTGTAAACATATGCCTAGTTTGACGCTGGCACTCGTAGAGGTGAAGTGCAGGTGTTTGCTGCCAATGATATCATGGCATTTCGGTGCAAGAAAACGTGATGTCACATTGTTGACATCAGTTCACAGATATGAAATGGTAGACAGTGGAAGACAGAATAGAGAGACCAATGAACCCATTCTAAAACCTGCAGCTGTGATGGACTACAACCTCAATATGCGCTTAGTGGACAAATGTGACATGCAGATTGGGTTTGCTGATTGTGTACGCAAAAGTTATAAGTGGTACATAAAACTCTTTTTCCAACTTCTTGACATTTCCATGCTGAATGCTTATAACATGTACAAGTTGAAGACCAACAACAAACCCAAATATGGTGAATTTTGTTTGTCAGTCATCAGACAAATAATATTCAAGTACCAAGGAGCAACACCTGCAATAGACCAGCGCCCACGAAATTATCAACACATGCCCTCTCGTCTGAGGCCTGGTGATCACTACCCCATACAAGTGCCTGCTACTACTCTCAAGAAAAATGCTCAGAAGAGGTGTTTTGTCTGTAAACATACCACAAAACGCCCACAAACACGCAGAGACACTCGTTTTATGTGTGAGGAGTGTTAAGTACCACTGTGCATATACCCATGTTTCAAAGAGTTCCACAAGCTGCAGGAGTTCTAGGAAAGTGTTCAGTGAGTGTACATATGTATATATATTATAGAACAATAGTAATGAACATTTTTTGTCGTTGTTTGTTTGTGTAAACAAGTTTTGTAAACAATATAAACATACTAATGTTTGTGCAATTATTGTGGTGCAAACGAGTGTATATATATACATTGCACCTTACTGTGGTCTCACAGGCCACATAAGTTACATAAAAAAGAAAATAGTGAAAAAACAAGAAATCTACGAATGGAAGTAAACAGAAGTTTACAGAGTCAGCGGAATTCGCCGCTGTTGCCATACGCAGCTCATATTCTGCCAACTTTACGCCTCCATATCTCGGTAAGTACTGATCGCAAAAATTTGTTTTTAGGCTTAAAACAATCAGCAAAATAATCCTAACATTTTGGTAGGAAAACATTTTTTTTTTTTTTCAAATATTTCCCGACATAGAATGACAGTTTCAGAAAGGGGTCTCCAACAGTCAAAGGGTTAAAAAGATACACTGAGAAGAACAACATGCATGACACCACAGAGCCTACATCTCCAATACTTCACTCAGCTCCCTGGCAGTGGGTTGTGTGCCCAAAATGCTGCAGGCATTTCCTCTCTGAATTGCAACAATGAGTCTCTGGAAAAGGAAGCTGGTCGCTCTGGAGTCATTGTTTCCATGATGAGTTTGTCACCCAACTCTAAGGAATCTGAGAGCACACTTGCCCCATGCTCCAAGGGTCTCTGATCCTATTGGGTCGAAGTTATATTAGGTGGCAGTCCACTGTATTTATTTATCTTCTGGGTCTCCCCGGCAGCACCACACCCTTCAGCTTCAGAGTATTAGGTAAGTGTCAGCCAATATAGATGGAAAGGTGTAGTCCCTTGCAATCTGCTTACTGTCTTTCCAGGGTAGCATGATGACTATATCTGGACACTTCCGATTTCCATCGGGCTTCACTACCTGAGGTTCTCATTCTGCTGCTTAACGGGCTGTGTCACTGACCTCTCTGTGTATGGCATACTTCCCTTCCAATATATGACAGAAAAGACCATGGAGGCCAAATTGATCAGGTAATGCCCTGTCACAAATGTAAATATATTCAGTGAGCATAGAGGTGGCCAAGCAAAGAGGTACACCAATCCAAGTGGCTTAAGGGTCAAGGTGAGTGCCCAGAGAAATTAGGTAAAACCAAAAGGAAATCTCCTGAATGTGGTGCCTCCACCACTAGAAGAAAAGCATTGTCCTTTCCTGAGGCATTGTTGAGCATTGTTTGGGTAATTTTCTTAATGATGGGTCTGTTCCAGTGGGACTGCATGTGATCTCTGGGAGAAGCTGGTCTGCTTGAGTCTGCAAGGCTATCCCACTGCTCAGCTGCTTTGATGACTTTGAGCCATGAGCTCCAACAGCACTCTCAAGCATTCTGAGACTATCTCCTTCACATGTAGTACATATAGAAATATTTTTTTTTTCAACAAGTCGGCCATCTCCCACCAAGGCAGGGTGACCCAAAAAGAAAGAAAATCCCCAAAAAGAAAATACTTTCATCATCATTCAACACTTTCACCACTCATACATAATCACTGTCTTTGCAGAGGCGCTCAGATACGACAGCTGAGAATAGTCCCTCCCAGCTGTCCCTATCCCAGACCCCTCCTTTAAAGTGCAGGCATTGTACTTCCCATTTCCAGGACTCTAAGTCCAACTAAATCAATTAACTGGTTTCCCTGAATCCCTTCACAAAATATTACCCTGCTCACACTCCAACAGCTCGTCAGATCCCAAAAAACATTCGTCTCCATTCACTCCTATCTAACACGCTCACACATGCTTGCTGGAAGTCCAAGCCCCTCGGCCACAAAACCTCCTTTACCCCCTCCCTCCAACCTTTTCTAGGACGACCCCTACCCCGCCTTCCTTCGCCTACAGATTTATACGCTCTCCAAGTCATTCTACTTTGATCCATTCTCTCTAAATGACCAAACCACCTCAACAACCCCTCTTCAGCCCTCTGACAAATACTTTTAGTAACTCCACACCTCCTAATTTCCACATTCCGAATTTTCTGCATAATATTTACACCACACATTGCCCTTAGACAGGACATCTCCACTGCCTCCAGCCTCCTCCTCGCTGCAGCATTTGCAACCCATGCTTCACACCCATATAAGAGTGTTGGTACCACTATACTTTCGTACATTCCCTTCTTTGCCTCCATGGATAACGTGTTTTGTCTCCACAGATACCTCAACGCACAACTCACCTTTTATCCTTCATCAATTCTATGGTTAACCTCATCCTTCATAAACCCATCCGCTAACACGTCAACTCCCAAATATCTGAAAACATTTACTTCTTCCATGATCCCTCTCTCCAACGTGATATCCAATTTTTCTTTATTTAAATCGTTTGATACCCTCATCACCTAACTCTTATCTATGTTCACTTTCAACTTTCTACCTTTACACACCCTCCCAAACTCGTCCACTAACCTTTGCAACTTTTCTTTAGAATCTCCCATAAGCACAGTATCATAAGCAAAAAGTAACTGTGTCAACTCCCATTTTGCATTTAATTCCCCATAATTTAATCCCAACCCTCTTCCCAACACCCTAGCATTTACTTCTTTTACAACCCCATCTATAAATATATTAAACAACCATGGTGACATTACACATCCCTGTCTAAGACCTACTTTTACCGGGAAGTAATCTCCCTCTCTCCTACACACCCTAACCTATCCTCATAAAAACTCTTTACAGCCTTCAGTAACTTACTACCTATTCCATACACTTGCAACATTTGCCACATTGCTCCCCTATCCACTCTATTATATGCCTTTTCTAAATCCATAAATGCAAATGAAAACTTCTCTACCTTTATCTAAATACTGTTCACATATATGCTTCACTGTAAACACTTGATCTACACATCCCCTACCCACTCTAAAGCCTCTTTGCTCATCTGCAATCCTACTCTCTGTCTTACCTCTAATTCTTTCAATAATAACCCTGCCATACACTTTACCTGGTATACTCAGTAAACTTATTCCCCTATAATTCTTACACTCTATTATCCCCTTCCCTTTATATAAAGGAACTATACATGCTCTCTGCCAATCCCTAGGTACCTTCCCCTCTTTCATACATTTATTAAACAAAAATACCAACCACTCCAGCACTATATCCCCCCCCCCTGCTTTTAACATTTCTGTCATGATCCCGTCAGTTCCAGCTGCTTTACCCCCTTTCATTCTACGTAATGCCTCACGCACCTCCCCCACACTCAAATCCTGCTCTTCTTCACTCCTAAACAATGTTGTACCTCCCTGGCCAGTACATGAAATTACCCCCTCCCTTTTTTCATTGACATTTAAAAGTTCCTCAAAATATTCCCGCCATCTACCCAATACCTCCAGCTCCCCATTTACTAACTCCCCTACTCTGTTTTTAACTGACAAATCCATTTGTTCCCTAGGCTTTCTTACCTTGTTTATCTCACTCCAAAACATTTTTCTGTTTTCAGCAAAATTTCTTGACAGAGCCTCTCCCATTCTTTCATCTGCTCTTCTTTTGCACTCTCACCACTCTCTTCACCTTTCTTTTACTCTCCATATACTCTGCTCTTCTATTAACACTTCTGTTTTGTAAAAACCTCTCATAAGCTACCTTTTTCTCTTTTATCACACCCTTTACTTCTTCATTCCACCACTCACTCACTCTTTCCTCCTGCACCCACCCTCCTATAGCCACAAACGTCTGCCCCACATTCTAATACTGCATTTTTAAAACTATCCCAACTCTCTTCAACCCCCCCACTACTCATACTTACACTAGCCCACCTTTCTGCCAATAGTTGCTTATATCTCACCCTAACTTCCTCCTCCCTTAGTTTATACACTTTTACTTCTCTCTCTCTCTTACTTGCTGTTGCCATTTTCTTTTTGTCCCATCTACCTTTTACTCTAACTGTAGCTACAACTAAATAATGATCCGATATATCTGTTGCCCCTCTATAAACACGTACATCCTGAAGCCTACCCATCAACCTTTTATCCACCAATACACAATCTAACAAACTACTTTCCTTACGTGCTATATCATACCTTGTATATTTATTTATCCTCTTTTTCATAAAATATGTATTACTTATTACCAAACCCCTTTCTACACATTGCTCAATTAATGGTTCCTCATTTACATTTACCTCTGGCACCCCAAATTTACCTACTACTCCCTCCACAACAATTTAACCCACTTTAGCATTAAGATCCCCAACCACAATTACTCTCTCACTTGGTTCAAAACTCCCCACACACTCACTCAACATTTCCCAAAATCTCTCTCTCCTCTACACTTCTCTCTTCTCCAGGTGCATAAACACTTACTATAACCCACTTTTCACATCCAACCTTTATTTAACTCCACATAATCCTTGAATTTATACATTTATATTCCCTCTTTACCTGCCATAACTGATTATTCATCATTATTGCCACTCCTTCTTTAGCTCTAACTCTATTTGAAACCCCTGACCTAATTCCATTTATTTCTCCCCACTGAAACTCTCCTACCCCCTTCAGCTTTGTCTCACTTAAAGCCAGGACATCCAGCTTCTTTTCATTCATAACATCTACAATCATCTCTTTCTTATCATTCGCACAACATCCACGCACATTCAAACATCCCACTTTGACGGTTTTCTTCTTTTTCTTTTTAGTAAGCTATACAGGAAAAGGGGTTACTAGCCCATTGTTCTCGGCATTTTAGTTGACTTTTACAACACGCATGGCTTACGGAGGAAAGATTCTTATTCCACTTCCCCATTGATATGAAAGGAAAAGCAATAAGAACAAGAACTATTAAGATAAAATCAAAGAAAACTCAGATGAGTGTGTATACATAAACGTGTACATGTATGTGTAGCGTGACCTAAGTGTAAGTAGAAGTATCAAGATGTACCTGAAATCTTGCGTGTTTATGAGACTAAAAAAAGTCACCAGCAATCCTACCATCATGTAAAACAAATACAGGCTTTCGTTTTACACTCACTTGGCAGGACGGTAGTACCTCCCTGGGTGGTTGCTGACTACCAACCTACTACATGGAATATACATTTCCTTTTTCTTTTACCTCAATGGCCATTTCCCGCCAAGTCAGAGTGACCAAAGGAAGAAAACACATTCATCATCATTCATTAATTGCTGTCATTCAATCAATTCAGATTAAATGAAATACAGTGGACCCCGGATTACATCATTTTTTCGTTCAAGAATGCTGTTCAAGTGCCATTACCGAACGAATTTATTCCCATAAGGAATAATGTAAATTAGATTAGTCCTTTTAGACCCCCAAAAATACACTTACAAAAGCACTTACAAAAATAAACTTACATAAAAAGGCGAGTTTGGAGACTATCGTAAACCGGGGCTCCACTGTTTAAGTCCAAACTGTATGGCTAAAACAAAACTAAAATAAAAACTTAAAACATAGCTTTTGTAACAGTCTAAACTGTCAAAAATAAATTTCCACATTAACACCTTTCACTATGGAACACCAAAATCTTTTTCATACATAAACTATCTCAAGTGAGGAGCAATACAGTAAAGATCCAATATGAGACACCCCCATAAAGCGGATGTTGATTAAAGCAGACAAAAAATCTGGCCGGACAAAGGCTCAACATGTATATTTAATGGGATGTCCAGTTAGAATAGCCATGAAACAAACCAAATCCATTATATTGAACGGCTACACTTTATTTTAAGTTTGTATGGGCCAAGGATCGTCCTGGACACATCCACTTTCGTTATTCCTGAGCAGCAGTCAGCCAGTGACTGTCCATGTCAGTGTGTAGTCTGCACACGCACTCACACCATCATTTCATCTCCATTTCCCCCTAGATTTACTGTGTTTTTAATCATTTTATTAACCCTTTGAGTGTCGAGACCCCTGCTAGCAAACTTACTCATTGGGTCAAGGAATTAAAAAAAATATATATTTTTCTTATGAAATGATAAATCTTTTTCTGAAGGTAATGATACAAAAAGTTCAAAATTTGATGGAAAACTTGTGGAATTACACTCTCGCAAAGTTAGCAGTCTCAGCAATATTTACTCATCAGCGATTTCGCCCACATTGAGCCCTACTGTTCCACTCGACCAAACTCATAGCTATTTTGCTAGAACTTTTTTTATTATATCGATATTGTACAAGAAACTACCCAAAAAAAAGTGAACAGAAATTACTAATTTGGCCAATTTCAAAATAGGGGCCAGAATAAACAATGCAGACATTCCTAGCACTAAAATAACATTTTCTCTGTTCATTAGTCACGTCTCCAGGAACCTCTTATATTACACTTGCTTTTCATTTTGAATTTTTATTTACACAAAAAATAAGAGATTTACTGTTATTCAGACTACTGCATAATAGTAATATATGCATAAATAATATCAGCGCATTCGTGAATGCACATTAGACCCACCAGTTGATGTGTATTGGACACGTGACGTGATTTGTTTATTCTCAAACATCATCAAAAATCAAACAGTTCCGCTACTTTGAGCTCAATTTCAAGCTACTACTTGCACTATGTAAACCATTCAAAATCATCTCTATTTCTATTTTATCAAATGAAACCAAGAAAACAACCAAAAATACCAAACAAAAATACACTGCAAATTTGCTGTTTTAAACCAAAAACAGTTGCAGTTTTTTCTCATTATGCACTGCGTGCTGCAGGATTTTCTTTATACTGCGCACACTGACTACGCAGACCCATTCTCTCATATGTAGGCCTACCAGCTTTCTCCCACAAGATCTGAAGCCGCTAGAATTTTGGCGTAGTATTATAGGACCAACATTGGCTTCAAAGCCATAATATTACAGGATCAACACTGAAGGGGTTAAAATACTGTGTACAGTGTTATTAACAATGACCTCTAAAGCAAGTGATGTACCAAGGAGCATGTAACCTTTACTATTAAGCAGAAACTTGAATTAATAAGGAAGCTAGAGGCTGGCATTTAAGTGGTTCAGGTGTGTGAGTAGTATAGTAAAGCAAAACAAACAGAAAACCAGAAAAAGGTACAAAAAATTACTGTACTGTACTCTATTGTACTGTACGGTGTTGTACAGTACGATAGATTACAGTACAACACTTTTCAGGTTCACTTACAGACAATACTGTATCATACTCTAATTTATTCTTAGTATATGTCTGGTAGTCCATCAATACAGTGAACTAAGTATACATTTCACTGTGCATTCGTCCATGATCAATTAAGCAGACTACATCCGCTTAATTTAAACGTTCAAATTAACAGAATTTTCGGCAAATCAGAAACCCCTCCCTTCCCCTATTAGTCCATTTTAACAGACCTTTATTGTATTTTCAGAATCCATTTTTTGTGCTAGAAGTTTTTTAACCCTTTAACTGTCCACAAGTAGATCTACGTTCACTCGCGCACTACTCCGAATATTTTCAAAAAAAAAAAAAAACTTTTTTTTTTTTAAAAATGAAGAGCGCATTTTTATAAACAGGATAGGCTAAAAAAAAAAATTTTAGGGCCAGTACTTACCGAGATATAAGCCTAAGTTGGTGCTGGATGCTCACCTGATGGCAACATCAAGTCCTGCCGCTTGCAGAAGTAATGCCGATATACTTTTTTTCTAGTTTTTATTTTAATTTATACAATTTTTATGTTCTGGTAATTACAATTTATAATAGTTCTTGTGATTTCATAGCCAATCTTTGTTCTAACACTAATATTAGGTACTGAAATAGTACTCAAATAATCACAATGACACCAACAGGTGAACAATTTCACCTGCCATGGTCATTTACTATTGTCTATAAAAATATACCTGGATTATATATGAAACTCCTTGAAGAATGGTGTGTTGACAATTGTCAGATAACTACTGATAAGGCAGTGACATTGATGAATGAATGTGTGCAAGAAACCCTTGCTTTGTTTTCATTGTCTGTATCTATCTATCTATCTATCTGTCTGCCTATCTATCTGTCTGCCTATCTATCTGTCTGTCTATCTATCTGTCTATCTGTCTGTCTGTATCTGTCTGTCTATCTATCTGTCTATCTATCTGTCTATCTATCTGTATCTATCTGTATCTATCTGTCTATCTATCTGTATCTGTCTGTCTATCTATCTGTATCTGTCTGTCTATCTGTCTGTCTATCTGTCTGTATATCTGTCTGTATATCTGTCTGTATATCTGTCTGTATATCTGTCTATCTATCTATCTGTCTAGCTCGGCTTATCTGTCTTTGTTTGCCTGCCTATGTGTGCCTGGAGTATAATATGAAACTCCTTGACGAATGAATGTGCGCAGGGAACCCTCGCTTTGTTTTCACTGTCTATCTGTCTATCTATCTGTCCATCTGTCTATCTGTCTATGTCTCTGTCTAGCTCTGCTTATCTGTCTTTCTGTCTGCCTGTGTGTGCCTGGAGTATATGAAACTCCTTGAAGAATGGTGTTATGACAAGTGTCAGATAACACTGACAGCCCAATAACATTGATGAATGGGAGCAGGGAACCCTCTCCGTGTTTCCACTGTCTATGTCTGTCTGTCTGTCTAGCTCTGCTTATCTGTCTTTCCGTCTGCCTGTGTGTGTGTCTTTCCGTCTGCCTGTGTGTGTGTCTTTCCGTCTGCTTGTCTCAGTCTGAGTGCAGCTCGTAAGCCAACAGGTATTATACATGATGAAGTGACAATGCGTATTACAGGTATCCCTCAACATTTGCGAGGATTAGGGGATCAAGAGCCTCGTGAATGTTGAAAAATCGCGAATGTTTGGTGCCCCAATATATTGTAGGGAAATATAATACAATACTGCTTCCTTAACCTATTGAACCATGAACAATCATAAACACATATAAACATCGTAAAATAATGTACTATATACATGTTATTTTGACATGAGCTGGCTGTGGAGGGAGGCCTGTAATAGTATAATTATACAATACGTATTTTATAGTGTTGTGAAGTGTCATGGGGAATCAAGTTACTGACACACTGCTTCTTCTCCCTCTGCTGTAGCTCCACCCACTTTGTAATGATGCCAAATGTTGAATTAAATATGTATACATTAGAACAAAAAATGAAACTCCAATTTCATAACTTTATTTTAATTTGCATAACTCATATTACAGAAAACAATAAAAAAGTAAAATACACATACGAGTTAAGCTTACAGAAAAATACATTAAATTCACCATCTAACATCGTTACGAAGTGGGAGGAGCTACTGGAGGGAGGGAGAGGCGCAGTAACATTCAGTGTCTGGTGAGTCGTCATGGGTGTTGGATGTTAGCCTTAGTGCTAATAAAATGTTGTGTAATTACACTAATATTAGTAATAAAGGTTATCTATCTATTACATTTATTCCAAATTGATATCAGAAACATGATAAATACCCTAAAACTGTAATAAAGATGCTGAAATGAATAATATATGCCATATATGCCATATTATATGAGGGGTAAGAGAGCAGGCATAGACCGCCACCATATGAGATGTTTACATCAGGGTAAACATGCCTAAATCACTCTTGTCGTAAGAACAAATGCAAAAATAGCATTTATTGTTTTTAGAATAATAATAATTTATAATAATTGATCTGGAGCACTTTAAATGTTATCAGTATTTGGTAGCTGACATTTAGAGCACTCCACAGCAATTATTATTAATTCTTATTATTATTATTATTATTATTTCCCTACAATATATTGTAAGAAAATAATAATATTAATATTAATAATAATAATAATAATTATTTCCCTACAATATATTGTAGGGAAATAATAATAATAATTGTTGTGGAGTGCTCTAAATGTCAGCTACCAAATACTGATGACATTTAAAGTGTTCCAGATCTATTATTATAAATTATTATTATAAAAATAATAAATGCTATTTTTGCATTTGTTCTTATAACAAGAGTGATTTAGGCACGTTTACCCTGATGTAAACATCTCATATGGTGGCAGTCTGTGCCTGCTCTCTTACCCCTCATATAATATGGCATATATTATTCATTTCAGCATCTTTATTACAGTTCTAGGGTATTTATCATGTTTCTGATATCAATTTGGAATAAATGTAATAGATAACCTTTATTTAGTACATTCATTACTTAATACTTCCTTAACCTATTGAACCATGAACAATCATAAAACGCATGAAAACATAGTAAAATATTGTACTACTGTATATAGTACTACATACATGTTATACTGTAGTTTAATAACAAATAATGAACAAACAAAACACTCAGTGGGTGGGCTGGCTTCCGGGTCGGAGGGAAGGTAGTAGGGACGCTCGGGTGGCGGGAAACTTAAATATGATTTGGTGGGTGGGAATTTGGCGGCTGGCAATTTGGCGGTTGGGAATTTGGCGGCCGGGAATTCGCGAATGTGTGAACCCCCCGAAAGTAGAAAACGCGAAAGTTGAGGGATACCTGTACTTGCCAGTCATGGTATTATGTCTTATAAATACAAACATTGTATAGCACTTTGCCTGGAATTTTTGGGTTATCCTAGGTAATTTACACTATGTATAATAACTGTACTTAAGTGTACATGTGAGAGAGAGACAGAGAGAGAGATATTACAGATATATATAGATAGACAGAGATATAGACAGAGATAGACAGATATAGACACAGAGACAGCCAAAGCCAGCCTGTTGAATATATAAGAACATAAAAAAGAAGGAACACTGCAGAAGGCCTACTGGCCCATGCAAGGCAGGTCCATGTCACCCCCCAGCTTAGACCAATGACCCACCTAGTCAGGTCACATCCTCTGAAGGAAGGAGCACAGCATCAGACCTAGTAGCACAAGCTAGTCAGGTCCAACTCATACCCACCCACAACCACTCATGTATTTATCGAACCTATTTTTACTTTCCTCTTATAAGGGGAGTGTTAATGCGACATGACATCATTGAAACCATGGTGTTTGCCACATTATTTGCTCTAGCTGGCACTCAATTAAACTAGTGCTCCCCCAAGGTACTAAGTGGTCCCAGATTTTTTTAATACTGTGCACACTGAGAGCGCATACCCATTCTCTCATGTCTAGGCGACTCAGGCCTATTGCACTAAATTTGAAGGAATGAAAAATAAAACGTAGATCTACGTTCGGAGCAGTACGCGTACAAACGTATATCTACGTTTGGACAGTTAAAGGGTTAATGTACATTACCTAAAGAAAGTATGTACAGTGCTAATATGGGTATTATTATTATTACATTCAGGAGTAAGTGCTAAACCCATTGGGGGTCATACAGTGCCTGTGGGATGGGAGGTAATCAGGTTTGATCCAAGGAAAAGAGAGCATCTTTAATTCCTTGGATTAAGAGCCTTCCACCAACATCAATGCCCCTTCCCTTGAAAGAAAGCAATATGAGAAATTATAACCAACTTTAATCAGCCAGTATCAACATACTGCTTTAACCCCTTAACTGTCCAAACGTAGATCTATATTCTCTCGTCGCCCAGCGCTCCGAATATTTTGAAAAAAAAAAATAAAGAGGACATTTTTTTACATAAAGTAATGTAAAAAAAAATTCTCGAGTCAGTACTTACGGAGATGTAAGGTCGCAAAGTCGGCGCTTGTCGCTCACCTGACATCAACATGAAGCACTGCCGCTTGCAGAAGTGTTGTTGATATACTTTTTGTTCTCATTTTTTTTTTAATAAGTATATTTTTTGTTCTGATAATTACAATTTGTAGTAGTTCTTGTGATTTCATAGCTAATCTTTGTTCTGACACTAATATTAGGTACTGAAATAGTACTGAAATAGTCACAAACAGTGACAGGTGAACATTTTCACCTACCTTAGTCACATACTATTGTCTAGAAATATATACATAGTATTTATTGGTTCCAGCAATGTTTTGGATACGTGGGAGTATATAATAATAATAATAATAATAATAATAATAATAAGTTCCCTTGAAGCATGATGTAAGACTAAGTGTCAGTCCACTGCTGACAGTGCAGCAATGGTGACATTTGATGAGTGTACACTGCCTTGGCTTTATTTGTTTTCACTGTTACACATAAACATGTCTGTCTAGCTCTCTGTTTATCTCTCTGTCTAGTTCTCTGTTTATCTCTCTGTCTAGCTCTCTGTTTATCTCTCTGTCTAGCTCTCTGTTTATCTCTCTGTCTAGCTCTCTGTTTATCTCTCTGTCTAGCTCTCTGTTTATCTCTCTGTCTAGCTCTCTGTTTATCTGTCTGTCTAGCTCTGTTTATCTGTCTGTCTAGCTCTCTGTTTATCTGTCTGTCTAGCTCTCTGTTTATCTGTCTGTCTAGCTCTCTGTTTATCTGTCTGTCTAGCTCTCTGTTTATCTGTCTGTCTAGCTCTCTGTTTATCTGTCTGTCTAGCTCTCTGTTTATCTGTCTGTCTAGCTCTCTGTTTATCTGTCTGTCTAGCTCTCTGTTTATCTGTCTGTCTAGCTCTCTGTTTATCTGTCTGTCTAGCTCTCTGTTTATCTGTCTGTAGCTCTCTGTCTGTCTCTAGCTCTCTGTTTATCTGTCTGTCTAGCTCTCTGTTTATCTGTCTGTCTAGCTCTCTGTTTATCTGTCTGTCTAGCTCTCTGTTTATCTGTCTGTCTAGCTCTCTGTTTATCTGTCTGTCTAGCTCTCTGTTTATCTGTCTGTCTAGCTCTCTGTTTATCTGTCTGTCTAGCTCTCTGTTTATCTGTCTGTCTAGCTCTCTGTTTATCTGTCTGTCTAGCTCTCTGTTTATCTCCGTCTCTGCTTATCTGTCTCTGTCTGCTTGTCTCTCTTTCTGTCTCAGAGAGAGCCACTTGTGAACCAACAGGTATTACACATGACACAGTCGTCATCACATCTGATCCCTGAGCAAGTTTAAATACGTATTATTTGCCAGTCATGCTTACTATGCATTATATCTACAAGCACAGTATAGCACTTTGTCTGGATTTTTTTGTTATCCTAGGTAAATTACACTATGTATAATTGTATTTATGTATACCTGTGAGACAGAGATAGACAGATATAAATACAGACAGAGATAGAGACAGCCAAAGTCAATCAGCCAGCCAGCCAGCCAGCCTGCAGAACACGTATTCCACGTTCCAGAATTGTTTCTCTTTACTTAGGGCATAGGTTATAAGACATTCTGACAGGATGACACTACCATTAGTACCAAAATTGAAAGGGTGTTGCAAAAATGTTGCACATGGATTATTATCAAGGTTTTTGATATTTCCTCGACCACTTGTGGCCACATCCACCTCAAAGCCACTAAACTTGGGGTCAACATCGCTTTCCTCTTAAAATGAGTGTGTTAATACTACATGACATCAGTGAATCCGAGGTGTTTGCCGCACTGTTTGCTCTAGCTGGCACTCAATTGAACTGGTGCTCCCACAAGGTACCAAGTGGTCCTAGATTTTTTTTAATACTGCACATACCGAGTGTTAAGACCCATTCTATGCTGACCAGGCATCTCAGGCCAATCGTGCCAAATTTGGAGGCAGGAAAAATAAAACATAGATCTACGTTTGGAGCGCTAGCAGTAAGAACGTAGATCTACATTTGGACAGTTAAGGGGGGGGGTTAAACCCAGATAACCATCTTACTATAAACTAGTCCACAATCACACTACCTTGAATCTTAATCCAGAGATTATTACAATTAGATGCCACGCACATACATTAAGTAGATCTTAAGACATCAAATTACTCGCCTTAAGTCCAGTCTTATGAATTTTCTCTGTGAGCTGGTCAACAGCTGTGTTGGAAGGTGCACACACCAGGACGGAGCCACCAGTCTGCTTTACCAACTGGTACACAATGGTGGCTGAAGTCACTGTCTTGCCAGTGCCTGGTGGGCCTTGGATTAATGACAAAGGTCGTTGCAAGGCATGCTTCAAGGCATATTGCTGAAAATTACAAACTTGTCATAATTTGCACTCACTGTAGGCATGCAGATACATTTTCATAGTATACTGTACTGTATATTATTACAAACAAAAATATACATTAAAACCTCAATTTAACAACCCCAATTTAATGTATTTCAGATTTAATGGACAAAATCTGTGGCAAAGCAACTTCCAGAAATAATGGAACTATCCATTAATGGGTAAATTGATTTCAGATATAGTGGACAAAGTCCAATGAATCTGGAATGCATGTAATTTGGCTGTTGGGTAAATTTATTTCAGATTTAACAGAAAAGTCCATTAAATCCAGAATCATCCATTATTGTGATCACATAAAATCTATCTCATCATTCTGATTTCACCAACAACAGACATGCCCCCACAACCCATTAGTTCATTAAATCGAGGTTTCACTGTATGCAGTACTCATAATAAAAAGTTATTTCGAAATTACATCTTTCAACAAACTGGCCGTATCTCACTGAGGCAGGGTGACCCAAAAAGAAAAACAAAAGTTTCTCTTTTTAACTTTAGTAATGTATACAGGAGAAGGGGTTACTAGCCCCTTGCTCCCGGCCTTTTAGTTGCCTCTTACAACACGCATGGCTTACAGAAGAATTCTGTTCCACTTTCCCATGGAGATAAGAGGAAATAAACAAGAACTAGTAAGAAAATAGAAGAAAACCCAGAGGGGTGTGTATATATATGCTTCTACATGCACGTGTCCTTGGTGGGATACGGCTGGTGTGTTGAAAGAAGACATGCATGTGTAGTGTGATCTAAGTGTAAGTAGAAGTAGCAAGATGTACCTGAAATCTTGCATTATTCATAAGACAGAAAAAAGACACCAGCAATCCTATCATCATGTAAAACAATTACAGGCTTTCGTTTTACACCCACTTGGTAGGACGGTAGTACCTCCCTGGGCGGCTGCTGTCTACCAACCTACTAACTAGGTCAAAATTACATGTATGTACTTAAAACAGTGCATACATTTCCTATAAGTAATGGAAAAAAGAAATAAAAGTAAATAAATTTAAATTTCCATGCGTGTCGTAAGAGGCAACTAAAATGCCAGGAGCAAGGGGCTAGTAACCCCTTTTCCTGTATACATTACTAAAGCTAAAAAGAGAAACTTTTGTTTTTCTTTTGGGGCCACCCTGCTTTGGTGGGATACGGCCAGTTTGTTGAAAGAAGAAATTTAAATTTTGTAGATCTCTTTAGAATATTCCTGTGTTCAGGATCCATGAGACACAAAAAGAACAGCAACAGGTCCATACAACCTCTATAATATCTTGACATTGGTAGTTCTTGTATGCACTACTACAAAAGATGCTTGCTATATTACACTAACTAGCAAGAGAAAAAAGTTTAAGTGGCATTCCTAACCCATAATGCAAGGCTTTACCCAAGGCCTGTATAAAAGATCCTCTGCTTGCATGTACTGTACACAGATGTGTGTCCAGTAATTCAGTTTTGTAATGCACCTAAGTCACAAGTTAAGTTTCCAGTCTCAGTACTCTGCATTTATAAGTATCCTAATTAAGATCTTCAGCCATTTTTTACCACATGCTTTTGCATACGTGTATTCAGATCCCTATTAGTGGTTCATAGAACCTGAACACAATACAGTATAATATTTTAAATGGAAAACTACTTTTTTTGTGAAGAGTTCCATGAACCAGTGTCCACCACCTTCCTTGTCTGCTATTTCTAGCCCAGCTATACTGATTGGTGCTTAAGATCTGTAGTCAGTCTGCAAGTGCACATGAGCATGGATGAATGAAAACAGCCACACTAGGAATAATAGTGGCCAGAGTCTATTGCTGGTGTTAGAGGTTATATAGACAGTTTGCTGCTGGTGATTCACATAACACTCCACTGAATGTAGTTTCAGTCTTTAAAATGTTACAATCTTTATCAAGGCTGACGTGTTGAAAGAAAGAAAAGAATCTTTATCAAGGAACAATCTTGTAAAGATTAAACCAAGTACCTGAGAATTGTTCAAGGTGGGTAAGTTTGGAGCCGACAGCTGTTTTGGGAGATGAATATGGCGGAATATAAGCTCATCCACCTCTACGTGACCCAACAGTCGGTGGTAAATATATGGAGACACAGAGGAGTCATCTACAGCAAATTTTCTTAAAGCTGCTTGCATCCTGATTATGACAATGTTAACTTAGAACAGTTATACATCCTATATCAAATCTTTAATTAATTTAAGTTTTTCTTTGAAGTAATTTCCAGAAATGTAAAATTTCTTTCATTAACATTTGTTTCTGACTATACTGTAAAACGTCCTTAATTGTTGGAACAAAAGCAGTAGATTAATATTTTAAACAAACAGTGACATAACATATGGAGAATAAAAAGGCACAATACCATGCTGTAACAATACACAAATACGTAATGGTCCAAGTCAGACTGAAATGTTATCATAAGTTTTTTCTCTTATGTGCGGGTTATTTGTGTAACAATATATGGTTAAAGCAAAAATAAGGGTATGAATAACTTTTGTAAAGGCACCAGGATATCAAGGTAATAGTGCACAGACAGTATACCATGTCCACTATTCTACTATATATTACACTATATATTGCACATGGAATATGCTTGGGTCCAAACCTGCACATGCATGCACACTCACCCACCCACCCCCACAAACATGCACACACAAAAAAAAAAAAAACACAGGCCAGGTCTACATTGACAAATATCTTTGACATCTAGTAACTACTACTACTACTAGCCCCCCCACACACAACACCAACACCCCCACACACACAAATAGTGTAAGAAAATGGAATAAATTCAAAGGGAGGTAGTAAGTGCTACAACCATTGCAAATTTAAAACTTATTAACATATTAATAAAATGGGACACCATGACCATAGTTGTGCTCCTGTAGCTAAAAATAGGTCATTACAAATAACCAAGTGCTGAAATTTCTCCTTATAAGAAGAGGCACTATATACTGTAAAATACCTTCAATGAAAATTTAGAGTGCAATAAGTTCCTTGAGAGAACTCAATAAAAGCAAAAAAGGTCAAAAAACTATTCAATATCCAACTATAGGAATTACCACTATGTACACTGTTAACTGTCTTAAGAGAGGAAGCTTGTTAGGCTACTGATCAATCAGGCTGAGGTGCTTATATCAGTGTGCAGTGAGCACCAACAGCACTGATCAGACAATAAATTTAGAAGTCTAATAAAATAGGGACACAGGGACAATGATCCCGAAAACCAATATGCATTTTATATAAATAGTTAATACTATGAAAAACTAACCTATCAAAGCTTGTCGATTTCCATACAAAGTCCACTACAAATTTATCTCGACAATCTGTGGGAACACCCACATTGGACTTCAGCTCAATCCCCACTTCTTCCCCAAAATTGTCAGGGATCTTGATGACATGTCCAACCCCAGACCAGGGTTTGTGGAGGTCACCCAAGTACCTGAGGCGTAACTCATCACCGTGCATCAGCCGCATATCTGAAAAGAAACATTTATTATTTAAATATTACCAACATCATACCTTTATTTACTACTATAATGGTGTGGGTAGGAATTTACCAAAGATAAAGTAATATAAAAAAGGAGGACTACAAGTATTATATTATTAGATTACTGTAGCCAAGATACATTACTTACTAAAATAGCTGTCAGTAACTCTATAATTCCACCCTGCCTCGGTGGGAAACGGCTGACGTGTTGAAAGGAAAGGAACTCTATAATTAGGCATTAGTACCTTCATGGCTTAATTACAAGACTAAGGAAAAAAATATTTTGATTTAAAAATTTTAAAGCTTTAAATTGGAAATTTATTCAAATAGTAGTGTGAACTCTGAAGAGTCATTTGACAGGACTATATTTCAAGCCCTTCTTATCTTTATAATTCTGCTCCCTATTTTACTTATAAAAATGAATTTACTGCCAAGAAATTTGGCAAGACTGAAATAAGCCCACTTCTTTCCTTTATAATTCTGCTCCCTATTCTACTCATAAAAAATTAAGAGAGTTTACCTCCATCAGTTTTGGCAAGAGTGAAATAGGCACAAATCTTCTTATTTAGCCCAATATCCCACCTCACTTCAATCTTGTCCTGGGTCTGGGATTCTTTTAATTTTTTATCGTAGTCAGCCTCTAACTTTACCAAAGGTCCAAAAATGTTCTGGTATTGGAAGCCATCTTCATATCTGTCAAGATAATTGATTAGCTATTACTTTGGACAAGATAAAAATTTAGAATAAAGGAAATTATTCAAACACATTACACTCATCTGAACAACAGGATACAGCAGTTTTTTGTTTTGTTTCATTTTTTCCAGAGAAACTGATGCTTTTGCTCTCATACCACCTCAACAATAATTACCCATAGCAGTTGTCCTCACAACTCGCAATCTTCATCTCCAATTATCTTGCCAAGGTATATCTTCAACTACAAAACAAGTGCTCAATTCTTTGACCCCCCCCCCATCCCTACCCACACAATACCCTAGGGATTCATGTTAAAGAACTGCCAAAATTGATTGGTAAGGCCGAAGTTTGTTTTCACCTCCATCGAGATGGGGTGAGAAACAATTAAAAAAAGAATGCCCTGAATGCAATAGATCACTTTGCTGAGAAATGAAGAATGATGTGACTTTGTAAATGGTCCAAATCGGACCGAAATGTCATCGTAAGCTCCTCTCTCCTATGAGTTATTTGTGTATGATGTACTCTAGAGGTAATTATGAAGGAATGTGGAGTTCTGTTAACAGAGTTCCATGGAACACTAACTTCAGTTGACAGTCACCCCAATACATAGCAAAAATTTTCAACTAGAAGGGCTGCAGGCAACAACAACAACAAAAACAAATTAACAACAAGCAGGGTAATAGACAAAAACATTGGGGTATCCATGGTTCAACCACCCATGTAGAGGGAAAAAAAAAAAAGAGGAACAAAAAGAGTAAGGAAAAATGCAAAACAAGCACAAAGTCACAACAGGGCAGCTAAAAAGAGCCAGAAATGACTTATCTTAAATTAGGAAGGAAGCAGAAAAATATTTTGAATTAGACACAGCAGCCAAAGCAATGACAAACAAAACTCCACGGTCACAGGAAAAAATTACAATTAAGAGAGAAAGTCCCAGACAGCTGGAGAGTAGGAAATAAAGATATCAAAAAGAAAAAAGGCAGTAAGTCCTGAACTGAGGACCAGTGATTTAGAAATAAATGGTCATAATAACCTTCTATGAGACTTATAACATTACTAGAGATCAGGCTGGAAAGAAAGCAATGGATGGACTTCATATTCCTCACTACAAGCAAATATTTTCCTCACCTCAAACAAGTACAATACAACCTCTTTACCTTAAGCAAACCTGCTGAGGCTCCTCGTCCACACCTGGACGCTCTAGGTCATCAAATGTTGCCGAAGCATTCTCCTTCCAGAGTTCTTCCAACTTATTAATTTGCTGGGCAGTTATCTGGCGTGCACGGAGTTGCTCAGCTTCAGAAGGCACACGCACAAGCCAAGGCAAAAGAGCTCTGTCATTGATCAAAGGTTTCCACTGTTCTGGATCCCTGAAATTTATATGAAAATTTTATAATTGTGCTTATTTTATAATCTATATACCAATTGTGCTTATGGGAGATTCTAAAGAAAAGTTGCAAAGGTTAGTGGATGAGTTTGGGAGGGAGTGTAAAGGTAGAAAGATGAAAGTGAACATAGATAAGAGTAAGGTAATGAGGGTATCAAACGATTTAAATAAAGAAAAATTGGATATCACATTGGAGAGAGGGATTATGGAAGAAGTAAATGTTTTCACATATTTGGAAGTTGACTTGTCAGTGGATGGGTTTATGAAGGATGAGGTTAACCATAGAATTGATGAAAGAAAAAGGTGAGTGGTGCGTTGAGGTACAGTGGTCCCTCGGTTTTCGTGCATCTCCAAACTCGAACATTTATGTAAGTGTATTTTCGTAAGTGCTGTTGCAAGTGTATTTTTGGGGGTCTGAAATAGACTAATCTACGTGACATTATTTCTTAAGGAAGTAAATTCGTTCGGTAATGGCACTTGAGCAGCATTCTGGAACAAATTTTCGGCGAAAACCGAGGGACCACTGTATATGTGGAGACAAAAAACGTTATCCATGGAAGCAAAGAAGGGAATGTATGAAAGTATAGTGGTACCAACACTCTTATATGGGTGTGAAGCATTGGTTGCAAATGCTGCAGCGAGGAGGAGGCTGGAGGCAGTGGAGATGTCCTGTCTAAGGGCAATGTGTGGTGTAAATATTATGCAGAGAATTCGGTGTGTGGAAATTAGGAGGAGGTGTGGAGTTACTAAAAGTATTAGTCAGAGGGCTGAAGAGGGGTTGTTGAGGTGGTTTGGTCATTTAGAGAGAATGGATCAAAGTAGAATGACTTGGAGAGCGTATAAATCTGTAGGGGAAGGAAGGAGGGGTAAAGGTCGTCCTCGAAAAGGTTGGAGGGAGGGGGTAAAGGAGGTTTTGTGGGCAAGGGGCTTGGACTTCCAGCAAGTGTGTGTGAGCGTGTTAGATAGGAGTGAATGGAGACAAATGGTTTTTGGGACCTGACGAGCTGTTGGAGTGTGAGCAGGGTAATATTTAGTGAAGGGATTCAGGGAAACCGGTTATTGATTTAGCCGGACTTTAGTCCTGGAAATGGGAAGTACAATGCCTGCACTTTAAAGGAGGGTTCTGGGATAGTGACAGTTTGGAGGGACTAATCTAAACTGTAGTATCTGAGCACCTCTGCAAAGACAGTGATTATGTATGAATGAGGTGAAAGTGTTGAATGATATACCTTTGAAGAAGATATACCTTTGAAGAGTTTCGAGAGTTTATCTACTCTCTGAGCCCGGCCATGATGAAAGTATTATCTTTTTGGGGATTTTCTTTCTTTTTGGGTCACCCTGCCTCGGTGGGAGACGGCCGACTTGTTAAAAAAAAAAAAGGCTCATGATAAAAGTATTTTATTTTTTTTATTAACACATCGGCCAATTCCCACCAAGGCTGGGTGGCCCAAAAAAGAAAAACTTTCATCATCATTCACTCCATCACTGTCTTGCCAGAGGGGTGGCTTTACACTACAGTTATAAAACTGCAACATTAACACCCCTTCAGAGTGCAGACACTGTACTTCCCATCTCCAGGACTCAAGTCCGGCCTGCCAGTTTCCCTGAATCCCTTCATAAATGTTACTTTGCTCACACTCCAACAGCACTTTCAAGTATTAAAAACCATTTGTTTCCATTCACTTCTATCAAATACGCTCACACATGCTTGCTAGAAGTCCAAGCCCCTCGCACACAAAACCTCCTTTACCCCCTCCCTCCAACCTTTCCTAGGCCGACCCCTACCCCGCCTTCCCTCCACTACAGATTTATACACTCTCGAAGTCATTCGGTCTCGTTCCATTCTCTCTACATGTCCGAACCACCTCAACAACCCCTCCTCAGCTCTCTGGATAATAGTTTTGGTAATCCCGCACCTCCTCCTAATTTCCAAACTCCGAATTCTCTGCATTATATTCACACCACACATTGACCTCAGACATGACATCTCCACTGCCTCCAGCCTTCTCCTCGTTGCAACATTCATCACCCATGCTTCACACCCATATAAGAGTTTTGGTATAACTATACTCTCATACATTCCCCTCTTTACTTCCACGGACAAAGTTTTTTGTCTCACAAACTCCGAAGTGCTCCACTCACCCTTTTCCCCTCATCAATTCTATGATTCACCTCATCCTTCATAGACCCATCTGCTGACATGTCCACTCCCAAATATTTGAATATATTCACCTCCTCCATACTCTCTCCCTCCAATCTGATATCCAATCTTTTGTCACCTAATCTTTTTGTTATCCTCATCACCTTACTCTTTCCTATATTCACTTTCAATTTTCTTCTTTTACACACCCTACCAAATTCATCCACCAACCTCTGCAACTTCTCTTCAGAATCTCCCAAAAGCATAGTGTCATCAGGAAAAAGCAACTGTGACAACTCCCACTTTGTATTTGATTCTTTATCTTTTAACCCCACACACAGTAATCATGTTCAAAGGCTAATTACCTTCTTACTTTATGCTAAAGCATAACCCAAAGCCTACCCCTACCCTTGACCCTGACCATATAAGGCACAGGATGATTTTCTAAAACCTTTTGTGGGAAAAAAGGCACGCCTTATATGCTAGAAAATACGGTACTTAACTTAGGGATATAAATATATAAAAGAATGAAAGAGCAAGGCTATGAGAATAACAAAAAAAATGTAGGCAAAGAAAGATTGGATATCAGATTAGAGGGAGGTAGTATGGAGGATGAAAATGTATTCAGATATTTAGTAATGGACTTGTTAGTAGATGGTTTTATGAAAAATGAGATGAACCATACAAAAGGTGAGAAAAAAAAAGGTGGGTGGTGCAATGAGGCATCTGTGGAGATTTTAGGGTAAAAAAAGATTATGGATTAAATATGTCATCTTAAGCCTTACCAATTCATATCTCTGAGAGAACTCTGTGCAGCACATGGTTGTCGACATAAAAGAACAACCACAGATTCTGCTTTGGCAGGGATAAAGCCAAGCACAAACACATTTTTAACAGCACAAGCATAGCACTCCAAAACAGTATCTCGCACGAGTCCATCCTTGTGAAGACTCACTTCCTGTAGATAAAAATAGTTTTTCTATTAAATGAAGCTAACTTTAATTTAATAGCAAAATATACATTGTGTGAAAGCAGCTTTTATGACAATTGTAGGGGCTTGGACTTCCGGCAAGCGTGAGTGAGCGTGTTAGATAGGAGTGAATAGAGACGAATGGTTTTTGGAACCTGACGAGCTGTTGGAGTGTAAGCAGGGTTATATTTTGTGAAGGGATTCAGGGAAACCAGTTAGCCGGACTTGAGTCCTGGAAATGGGAAGTACAGAAGACCCTCATATTACACGGTAGCTACTTTCCTGAAAGTGCCATGTTAGATAAATCCATGTTATATAACCTGAAGAACTTTTGGTAAAAATAAGGTTACATTCTTACGACCCCTTCCCCAAAAGCCAAATTTCTTTTTTTAGACATCCAGATCTTATAAAAATAAAAATTATAATGATTTTGTTGCTTGAGACTACAAATGCAACAGAAATATTATTATTTACCTTAACCCTTTGACTGTCGCAACCCCAAATTCTGAGGTGTCTCATGTTGTCGCAAAATTTTTGAAAAAAAAAAGAAAAAAAAAAATTTCTTATGAAATGATAGAATCTTTTCCCAATGGTAATGACACCAAAAGTATGAAATTTGATGGAAAACTTACAGAATCACGCTCTCGTGAAGTTTGTGATCTCGAAGATATATACGCATCACCAATTTCGCCGAATTAGAGCCCTATTTTTGGCCAATTCCATTGTTCCGGTCGACCAAACTCATAGCTATTTCTTTAGAACTCCATTTGTTCTATCGATTGAGTACACGAAACCACCAATTTACCGATTTCAACAACCCAATAAAGTGGTCAGAAATTGGCAATTTGGCCAATTTCATGCAAAATAAAAAAGCTGTCAATTTCAAAATAGGGTCCAGAATAAACAATGAAGACATTCCTGGCACTAAATTAAGATGTTCTCTGTTCATTAGTCACGTCTTTAGGCCACTCTTATATTACTCTTGCTTTCTATTTTGATTTTTTATTCACACAAATAATAGAAGATTTACTGTTATGTAGACTACTGCATTATTGTAAAAATGGTATAAATAATATCAGTGCACTTGTGAAAGAATATTAGACTCACCAGTTGATGTGTATTGGGCACGTGGCATGATTTTTTTACTCTTGAACATTGGCAAATCTCTAACATTTCCTCTACTTTGAACTCAATTTCAAGGTCGTTTTCATCATGAAACTAATAAAAACCATCTCTATTTCTGTAATATGTTTTCCATTCTATCTAATGAGACCACGAAAAAGAGAATACAACCATAAATACTATACGAAAATACACCTCAAAGTCGGCGTTTTATTCCAAAAACACGGTCGGAGTTTTTTTTTTCTCATTATGCACTGCATGCTGCAGGATTTTTTTTATACAGCGCACACTGACCACACAGACCCATTCTCTCATATGTGGGCCTACCAGCTTTCTCCCGCTTGATTTTAAGCCGCTAGAATTTTTGAGTATATATACAGTGAGCCCCTGGTTCTCATGATTAATCCATTCCAAAGGGCTTAATGAACACCGAATATAACGAACTCCGAATCTGTTTTCCCCATAAGAAATAATGGAAATAAAATTACGTAATCCGTTCCAGACACCCAAAAGTATTAAAATATTTTTTTACAACATATAGACATTAAATTACACACAAAACAATGAGAAATAAAGAAATAATAGTACAATAACATGTCACTTACATTTATTGAAGAGTTGTTGTGTGGAAGACAGGAGGAGGGAAGAGGATGGAAGTTTTTTCATTGTTTGGAAGGGAAATCCCTTTCTATAAAGACATCAGGTAACAAGTCCTTGCCTTCCTGCTACATTCCCTGCATGCCTGCTACGCTCCCTGCATGCCTGCTACGCTCCCTGCATGCCTGCTACACTCCCTGCATGCCTGCTACACTCCCTGCATGCCTGCTACACTCCCTGCATGCCTGCTACACTCCCTGCATGCCTGCTACACTCCCTGCATGAATGCTACACTCCCTGCATGAATGCTACACTCCCTGCATGAATGCTACACTCCCTGCATGAATGCTACACTCCCTGCATGAATGCTACACTCCCTGCATGAATGCTACACTCCCTGCATGAATGCTACACTCCCTGCATGTATGCTACACTCCCTGCATGAATGCTACACTCCCTGCTACACTCTTTACCACAGGGCTGGCACTAGGAGCTTTCTTGGGGCCCATGGTGGCTTATTTAGCAGTTGCAAGCACTAAAAACACTGGAATAATGACAAAATGTATGGTATGAATGCGTGGGTGGCAGTCACTTGCTGGTAAACAATAGCACACTGACACTGAATGGAGTGCCCGATCCCGCTCAGGCCACACGTACGCGTCCAGGGCGAATCATGAACTCCGAGCCAAAATTTTCGTCAAAAAACTTAACGAACACCGATTTTAACGAACCGACGCTAACGAACACTGGGGGTTGACTGTACGTCCTAAACAGTGGCTCATAAGACGTATATATATGACCAAAACAGTCAAAGGGTTAAATTATGGTTGCTGGTGTATGTCAGTGATTGTGAAGAGAGTGGAGATGCATGGTGTGGCCCTACTGGGTGGATGGTTGTTGGTTGTCGGCAGAAGTGGGTGGTTGAGGTTCTGGTACTAAAGACAATGGTTGTATTGGAGTGCGCATAAATTCTGTAATGCATCTCTGGCTTCTTTTACCCTGCAGTATATTATACATTATTCCAGAAGTTTGGTACTGCCAGGTTGGAGTCAACCAGGTTGGAGTCCGAGTCCAATGATGCAACTAGCTTTTTTATCACTTTTCTTGTGTAGTTACACTTGAATGACTTAACTCCCCGATCCAGTGGTTGTATTAAAGATGTTGTATTTGGAGGTAAAAATACAACTTTTACATGTGGGGTCACATCCAGCAAAGCTTCTGGATGAGTACGGGAATTATCAAGAATGAACAGAGCCTTGAATGCAAGGTTCCTGCTGTGCAGGTAAAACTTGACTTCAGGAATAAGTGATGCTTAAACCAAACAATAAAAATTTCATGTCATCCATGCTGACTGGTTTGACCTCCAAATTACTGGTAAGGTGTTTTTATCTACACCTTTCAAAGCAAGAGGATTCTTAGAGAAGTAAATAACCATGGGCTTACACTTGAAATCACTTGACGCATTACCGCAAAGGAGCAATGTGAAGCTATCCTTTGTTGCCTTGAAGCCTGGTGCAGCCCCACGGAGAAAGTGGTCTCACCCACAGCCAGGCGGCAGCCTGAGCTAGGGAAATATCCCACGGGCGACGCTCCAAATTTTTCCCCTCCACAAACCAAACCATGTTAAGTTAATTTTACGAAATGTTGTATAAAATTATGCCGCAATTTTTCATTAGTGTAATAAGCAAAACATGCCAAATAAATCTATGTAATATGAGGATCTACTGTACAATGCCTGGACTTTAAAGGAGGGGTTTGGGATATTGGCAGTTTGGAGGGACATCTAAACTGTCATATCTAGGTGCCTCTGCAAAGACAGTGATTATGTATGAGTGATGGTGAACGTGTTGAATGATGAAAGTTTTTTCTTTCTTTTCGGGTCACCCTGCCTCAGTGGGAAACTGCCAACGTGTTAAACTGCCCGATTAGGCCATCCACAAAGAGTCCCACAAGTATTCCAAAGTCCTAACATGATGAATTCAAAACATTTTTCATTTTAATCTAAAATTATTTGTACAGTGAACCCCCGGAAATTGGCCTTAATCCGTTCCAGGAGCTAGGCCTAAAATCGAACTGGCCGATTTCTGAACCCTTATTTCCCATAAGAAATAATGTAAATACAATTAATCCGTTCCACCCAAAAATATTCACCAAAAATTCATTTTTTTAAAGAATAAATACAGTGGTCCCCCACCTAACAAGCAAAATTCATTCCAGAAGCCTGCTCAAGTGCCATTACCGAACGAATTTACTTCCTTAAGAAATAATGTCACGTAGGTTAGTCTATTTCAGACCCCCAAAAATACACTTCCACAAGCACTTACAATATTATACTTACATAATTGTACGATTTCCGGGGTGCTCGTTAGGCGGGGGACCACTGTACTATACTTTTACACACAGAAAACAATGAGAAATAAATATAAAGCACTAATTTTAATGGATAAATGAACAGTTAAATCAGTTTTACCTTTATTGAAGACTCTTGTTGGTGTATGAGAGAGGCAGGAGAGTTTGTTTGGAGGCAGGACAAGATAGTCCTTCAATATGACAATAATATCAACTCTACTGCTTATTTATCTAGCACAATTCATCTAATATGACATAATAAACAATATTAATAACATAGAAACATGATATAAACTATAGAATGAATAAAATATCATTACGAATGTGAGGTCTGGTGGTAGTGTGTTATTGTTGTTAGGTTTATAAGGGCCACTAACCATAAGCCGTACATATAGTGGGGGTGTTGGTGGAGGCAGCAGGCCATCACCACTGGCTTTTCTTCTATTTTCTTACTATTTCTTGTTCTTGTTTATTTTCTCTTATCTCCATGGGGAAGTGGAACATAATTCTTCCTCCGAAAGCCATGTGTGTCTTAAGAGGCGACTAAAATACTAGGAGCAAGGGGCTAGTAACCCCTTCTCCTGTATATACAGTATTACTAATTTTAAAAAGAGAAACTTTTGTCTTTCTTTTTAGGTCACCCTGTCTCAGTGGAATATGGCCTGTTTCTTGAAAAAAAAATGATTTTATTACTATACTATTTTGGTCTTCTAAGGCTATGTAAAATGAATAGTTATATGCGTCAAAACATGGACATTATTGACACAGTTTGACTTTACTGGGTTATCCTGGGTTAAATATAGTGTGTTTTGTGGCTGAATTCCACTGTTAGTGTCATGAAATTATAATAAATTTGGATTGAATAAGTCATCTTTGAGCCACCTGCACAACCTGCTTGCTAGTGGTGGAACAACAGCTCCTGGTTCCTTTGTTTACTTTTGCTAGTGAGGCATACTAGTACGTAGGGCATACAGTCATCCCCTGAGTAGTTAACCATGATATATTTTGTGGACACTGCTGGCCTTAGATTTTTTCAAATGTATGGATTGATGGAAGACCCAAAGAGTTGTCCCGAGGCAAAAAATATTGGCAGGTGGCAGATTTGTGGGTACCAAAAATGGTGTGTACTAGCAAGTCAGACAGTATTAGCACCTGTGTACTAGTACGTCGGACACAGTACCAGTACCTGTATACTAGTACAACGGACACATTTAAAGGGTTAGAGCAAGTGACATTCATTCACTGACAAAGTAATCATAGAGGTTATACCGCAATCTCCCAATCTTACTTCAGAAATGGTATACACATTTGCAAAAAAAAAAAAAATGACTAAAGAAACGGTTGCTAGCCATACCTTGTGCTTAGCACGAACAAGATGGTTGATGATATGTGAGCCAGAGGTGTTTCCACGGCCATTACAGAACCACTTGTGGCAGACATTGCACATG
The DNA here is from genome assembly GCA_009830355.1 of Cherax destructor. Taxonomy (NCBI): domain Eukaryota; kingdom Metazoa; phylum Arthropoda; class Malacostraca; order Decapoda; family Parastacidae; genus Cherax; species Cherax destructor. The sequence goes on along the minus strand of WNWK01005235.1, from coordinate 55,873 downwards.
ACGGCAGATGCTGGATCATGGATTCCACAGTAGCGGCATGCCCACTCTGGAAGTTCCTGAAAAATGTAAACCAAAATAAAAATTATACCCTTTGACAGGATTATACTAGGGGTAGCAATGTATGTGGCCACTGCTGGCCACATACATTTTGAATATTAACTCTTTCGATGTCGGTCCCGTTACATCATGGCTTTGAAGCCAGTGTCGGTCCCGTAGTATGATGCCATGAGCTCAGCTCACTCAGATAAGCTGCAAGCGGTAAATTTGGGCCTAGATATGAGAGTCTATGCAATAAGTGTGTACCATATAAAAAAATATCCTGCAGTATGCAGTGCATAATGAGAAAAAACTGCAACCGTGTTTTTGGTTTAAAACAGCCACTTTGCGGTGTATTTTCATATGATTTTTATGGTTGTATTCTCGTTTTCTTGGTCTCATTTGATACAATGGAAGATATATTACAAAAAGAGACATGATTTTGATTGGTTTCAGGACTGAAAATTGCTTGAAATTGAGCTCAAAGTAGCAGAATGTTCAATTTTTGCCGATGTTCAAAAGTAAACAAATCAAGTCACACATCCAATACACGTCAACTGGTGGGTCTAATATGCATTCACGAATGAACTGATATTATTTATACAATTACAATAATGCAGTAGTCTGCATACCAGTAAATCTTCTATATTTTGTGAATAAAAATTCAAAATGGAAAGCAAGCATAAGATAAGAGGGGCCCAGAGACGTGACTAATGAACAGAGAAATTTTTATTTTAGTGCCAGGAATGTCTGCACTGTTTATTCTGGACTATTTTGAAATTGGCCTTTCTTGAATTTTGTGTGAAATTCACCAAATTACCAATTTCTGATCACTTTATTATGTAGTTGAAATAGGTGAACAGGCAGTTTCCTGTACTCAATCGATAAAATAAAGGGAGTACATACTAGAAAATAGCTATTAGTTTGGTTGACTGGAACAATGGAATTGGCTCAAAATATTGCTCAAAGTGGGCAAAAATCGCCAATGCGTAAATATCGCAGAGACCACTAACCTTGTGAGAGCGTTATTCAGTAATTTTCCATCAAATTTCATACTTTTGGTTTCATTACCTTTGGAAAAAAGATTCTCTATCATTTCATAAGAATTTTTTTTTTTTTAAATTCTTAGACCCTAAGAGCAAGTTTGCGAGCAGGGATCATGACACTGAAAGGGTTAATGTGCCATTTTGAACATTAATGTATCCAGTATCTTTAAAATAAGGAAGCATAAGCAAATTAAAAAAAAAAAAAGAATACAGTAGTACTTCAAGGAATTTATGTACTATACTACTCTACAATAAACAATTTTGTTAATCCTTTGAGGATCCGTCCCATAGTTCTATGGCTTTGAAGCCAGGGTCCAAGCCGTAGTTCTACGCCATGAGCTCAGCTCACTCAGATAAGCTGTGACAGGTAAATTTGAGCCTAGATATGAAAGAATGGATCTATGTGGTAAGTATGCACCATATAAAACAAATCCTGCAGCTTGCAGTGCATGAGGAAAAAAAAACTGTGACCGTGTTTTTGGATTAAAACAGCGACTTTGTGGTGTATTTTTGTATGGTTTTTACAGTTGTATTCACAGCTTCTTGGTCTCATTTGATAGAATGGAAGATATATTACAGAAATAGAGATGATTTTGATTGGTTTTATTACTGAAAAATAGCTTGAAATTAAGCTCAATGTTGCAGAAATGTTTGATTTTTGACGATGTTCAAGAGTAAACAAATGACATCACGCGTCCAATACATGTCAACTGGTGGGTCTAATATACGTTCACGAATGCGCTGATATTATTTATACAATTATTACAATATTGCATAACAGTAAATCTTCTATTTTTTGGTATGAATAAAAATTATTTTATGTGAATAAAAAATCAAAATGGAAATCATGTGTAAAGCCTGGAAACATATAATAAACAGAGAAAATTACTTTAGTGCCAGGAATGCCTGCATTGTTTATTCTAGACCCCATGTTGAAATTGGAATATTTTGAACTTTGTGTGAAATTGGCCAAATTACCAATTTCTGATCACTTTATTGGGTAGTTGAAATAGTTGATTAGGCAGTATTTTGTGCTCAGTGGATAAAATAGAAGAGATACTAGTGAAATAGCTAAGAATTTGGTCAACTGGAATAATGTAATTGGCCTAAAATAGGAGTCAAAGTGGGCAAAATTGCCGATGCGTAAATATCGCTGACGCAATAAAATTCACAATAGTGTAATTTCGTCAATTTTCCATCAAATTTCGTACTTTTTGTTTTATTACCTTCATAAAAAGATTCTCTACCATTTCATAAGAAAAAATAACAAAAACAAATTCAAAAATTTTTGGACCCTGTGGACAAAGTGTAGAACTAGGGCTTGGATCCTCAAAGGGTTAATATGGAACTTCTTAAATTTCTACGCAACCTTTTTAGTAAAATGGATTTGCCACTGAAGGAAAAAGACTGGTAGGCATCAACCACCCACAAGGTGTTATCATCCAGTTATACAAGTGATGAAATTGAAACCTGCATAATGTTTCTCACTGAGAGTATTGCTGATTTTTCCTTTTCTCTCTCTCATTAAGACATGCTATCCCTAATAAACTTTGATTGCTTACATTATACACTTCCAGTATCACTTTTATACTACAGTACTATATATCTCTCTCTCTTTTCTCTAATCCAGACAGACCATTTCAAGTGCTTTAAGCAATTCTCAAAGGGCTGAATACAAAATAATATTCCTGGTGTGAAAACACAAGTGATTTAAATGCAGTATAATTTTAATCAAACACCTAAAGTAATGGAAATATTTGAAGTCCCTCGACCAGTACTCCTTGGAACAAAGGCAAGAAAGTTGTATCAAAATTTACACCTGGAAAATCTTAAAGAGGAATCGCTCCCTATGAAAAGAAGAGGCTCAGAAGATGGTGCTAAATGCCCCCCAGTGAAAAGCAGGGATGCCCTGAGTACCCAAAGATAACACAATAAGTGTAAGAGGCCCAGGACTATTCAACAGCCTCCCATCATACATAAGGAGAATTTACCAATAAACCTCTTGTCTTCAAGAGGCAACTGGATAAGTTTCTAAAATAGTCCCTCATCAGCCAGGCTGTGGTTTGTACAGTGGACTGTGTACAGCCAGCAGTAACAGGCTGGCAGATCAGGCCCTGTTCCACCTGGAGGCCTGGTCAGGGGCATTGACCCTCCAAAAACTTTCCAGGTAGATTCCAGGTTGGGAGATAGAAGAGGGAGGGAAGAGAGAGAAAAGAAGGGATTTGGAGAAGAAAATGATGGGGAGACAGAATTAGTACATGTATACCTGTGATACACATGTATACCCTACTCTCAAGAGCCTTGCCTGGAGCAAGATTTTCTGTTTTTTGTATGATGTTAGCACCCCTCTGACACACATATCCATTAGAGGCATGGGATCATGAATGATGATCAGTAGAAAATAAAAACAGAATTCCAAGAATGGAAAATTTATGAAATACATAACTGGTATGAAAACCAGCATGGGAAAAAACAACTCACCTTTGTATAGAATGCATTTTCTTCATCCTCTTCCTCAAACTGTAAATCGGCAAGTGCTTCTGTTGCCTTTTCAACCTCGGGCTCCCCCACATCGCCATTCACCGTCACCTTAAGAAAAAATGAAACATTTTAAATCTGATCACTGAAATGGTTCCTTACAAATACAGAAGGCATGACAGATGGTACAAAACAGCCTGAATGAAAGGCAGGGATACAGAAAGCAGAAAATGACGTACTGTAATTTTAATAATGTAAAAGGACCTCTGTTTCACAGTACCATTCTTTAAAATGAAACAAAAATTATACCAACAGACTCATATTTTCACGAGGAACACAAAAAGTTCCTACAAACTTTGATTGGCCAGACTGTGGTGCCTACATTACAATGCAGGCACCAAGTCTTCCTAATCAGACCATCAATAAGAAGACCTGGTCAGAGACTGAGCTGTGGAGGTTATCCCACAAATAAATACACATGATAAAATATTAAAAGCATCATCAAAGAGACAGAGAGTGAGAAAGAGGAGGATCTCAAAGTCACTTTCAACAAAAAAAAAAATTCACCGGTAGATCAAATTAATGAAATCATGAGACACACAGTGGTGAACAAACTTTAAATTAGTCTTCAGATTTATGGAAGGACATGGGATTAAAAAAAAAGCTATTTAATTACACCCAATTCATAGTCAATACTGAAATAAGCAGTGGCATTATGGTGTCTGCACCTAAAAAACACGTGACTGTGAAAGAAAATTTTCAAAGACAAAATGAATTACAATGAAAAGCTGAAAATACTTAAAATGCCCTACTCTACATTGTCCAAGATTGGCATATTGTCTAAATATGGGCAGAAGAGAAAACAAGTGTTATCCCTTCTCCTTTCCTGCTTATTGAAAAATTACTTTACAAAATTCAGGGATGCTCGGCCTGGGGTCCATGGGTTGCATCCAGCTTGTGTGGAACATTTATAGTAGTAATAAGAAAAGATTTTGTTTGGATTTTAAACCTGAAGTGTTAGGATAACCCAATAGTCTGTGCATCATCAGAGGCTGTCAGTCTTGTTTCCACTGGGATCCAATCATCTCCCCCTGGAAGTAACCCCCAACAGTCAACACTCCAGGTACCTACTTACTGCTAGGTGAACAGGCAGCGGAGTAAGGAAAAATGCCTAACGTTTCACCCTTGCTGGGGATCAATCCCAGGACCCCTCAGTGTGGGAGATGGGGATGCTATCAATGGAGCACTTGTGAGGCACATTTGTGATCTTCAATATCTTAATGTAAAAACATCTATGGTACCACTGACTTGCAACACTAAAAACTTCAAAGCAAAACCTCAATTTACTGGAATAAGAGGTGGAAAAATGATGTCTAGCAATTCCAATTGTCCCCATTAAATCAGAATAATGAGACTTTTTTTCATGATCATACCAATAGTAGAAAATTTTGGAAATGAGCTTTGTCTGTCTGGATTTTAGCCATCAAATTCAATTCTTTAACTCAAGCCTGTTAAACTGAGGTTTTACTTACCTTCCACTGACTTTGCTTGGTTCATAAACACATACTGTACTGTATGCCCAAAAGCATTTGCTCTACAATTTTATTTTTAATACATCTATGTATAGTAACAGGATAATTTTAATCAACCTATATTCCCCTCCTAATGTTATTTTTGTCAAGTCTCTTTCCTGTTATGGATACTTTCAAATACTGTACAGTACTTTCTTTCATGGGTTTAAGGATATACAATGGTCCCTCGGTTTTCGTGCATCTCCAAACTCGAACATTTATGTAAGTGTATTTTCGTAAGTGCTGTTGCAAGTGTATTTTTGGGGGTCTGAAATAGACTAACCTACGTGACATTATTTCTTATGGAAGTAAATTCATTCGGTAATGGCACTTGAGCAGCATTCTGAAACGAATTTTCGGCGAAAACCGAGGGACCACTGTATTCATGTTCTTACACTTTCCAAGTCTTGTGTTAGATAAATTAATAATTTTATATCATTCCCTTTCCCATACCTCTATCTTGTAATCATACCAGTTTAACCCTTTGGGGGTCCACAGGCCCTCTCCGAAACTCGTTCTCAGGGTCCCAAATTTTTCAGAAAAAAAATTATTTTTTCTTATGAAATGAGAATCTTTTTCCGATCACGACACCAAAATTATGAAATTTGGTCGAAAACTAACGGAATTATGCTTTCGCAAAGTTAACGGTATCGATGACATTTACGCAGCGGCGATTTCGCCCTATTTTCGGCAAATTCCAATGTTTCAGTCTAATAAAATTATAGCTATTTCGCTAGAATTCCATTTGTTCTATCAACCGAGTACAAGAAACAGCCAATTTACCGATTTCAACTACCCAATAAGGTGGTCAGAAATTCGCAATTTGGCCAATTTCACACAAATTTCAAAAGATGCCAATTTCAAAATAGGGTCCAGAATAAATGAGACAAGACATTCCTGGCACTCAAATAACATTTTATCTGTTCATTAGTCACGTCTCCAGGCCCCTTTTACATTACTTTTGCTTTCCATTTTGAATTTTTATTCTCACAAAAAATAAAAGATTTACTGTTATGTATACAACTGCATCATTATAAAAATTATATAAATAATATCAGCGCACTTGTGCAAGAATATTAGACTACCCAGTTGATGTGTATTGGACACATGGAGTGATTTGTTTACTCTTGAACATAGGCAAAAATCGAACATTTTCGCTACTTTGCGCTCAGTTTCAAAGTACTTGTCATCGTGAAACCAGTCAAAATTATCTCTATTTCTGTAATATATCATCCATTCTATCAAATGAGACTAAGAAAACGAGAATATAAGCATAAATACCATACGAAAATAGACTGCAAAGTCGCTGTTTTAAACCAAAAACACGGTCAGTTTTTTTTTCCTCATTATGCACTGTGTGGTGCAGGATTTTTTTTATACTGCGCACACTGACCGCACAGACCCATTCTCTCACATCTAGGCCTACCAGCTTGTTTCTGCTTGATTTGAGGGCGCTAGAATTTAGGCGTACTAGTACGACCAAAACCCTGGCGCGTAAGCCGTACTAGTACAGCCGAAACCCCAAAAGGGTTAAAGCCTGATAAAACCTAGTAATGTCCCTCTAAACTAAACTACATCTGCCAGCCCTGCCTTAGTAAGATGTAGCCCATCCCTTGTTTTAGAATTTCTAAGGCAAATTTTCTTTGCAATGTGTCCAATCAGCAATTTGTAACCAACATTTATTGCCCATCCTTCAACAAATGACCATATGAATATGATCAGGATCTCTCCCACTTCAGCAGCTATAATTCTCTCACTTGGTCCAAATTTCCCTAAACATTCATTTAGCCCCTCTTAAGTGCTCTCCTCTCTACACACCTACTGCCCCCAGGTACATTAACATTATAACCCAATTCTCACATCCCACCTTCATTCTTATCCACGTAAATCTTAAAATACTTATACCCCTCCATTCTGTTTGATAGTTTAATATTACCACCACTATTAGCTCTAGTTCTATCAGATACACCCAATTTAACCCCATTTAGTCCTCCCAATTGAAATTCTCCAACCTTTTAGATTTGTTTTACTTAGTGCTAGGACATCTAGTTTCTTTTCATTCATAACATTAACCATTAATTCATTTTTTATCATACGTACTACATCCAAGCACATTCAAAACGCACACAACTTAAAAATTTCCTTCTTTGTATTTTTAAAAACTGACCTTCCTTGCACTGCTTACTGAGGAAGGATTCTAACCCACTTCACCATGGAATTAAAAGGAAACACTACAAGGACAAGAACTAATTAATTTAGAAGAAAATTCTGATGATTGTATATACACATGCATATACTGTACAGTACTGTCCATACACAATACGTAATACTGTATGTGGTGTAGTGATGTATCGGATATCCGCATCCACGGAACATCCGCACATTTTCTTACATCTGCACACACATTTTACTGTAAACAGATATCCGCATATGCATCAGCATCCAAAATCCGCGGAACATCCACACAATTTCTTACGTCCGCATCAACATCCGCGGAGCATCCGCACAATTTCTTACATCCGCATCCGCAAAATAAGACATCCGTATACACATCTGCGGATATCTAAATTTTCACATCCGATACATCCCTAATGTGGTGCATACTGGCTGCAAGTGGTAATAGGAAGATTTGCCTGCCATGTTTTGCATTTTTAAGGCAAAGAAAAAACCTGCAATCCTGCCCGAGTACAAAACATTTAGTAGGTTTCTGTTCCACACTCATATGGCAGGAATGTGGTACCTCCCTGGGTAGTGACTGTGGTGACATCAAGTGTATGAACATGAATGCTTATAGTACGAGGCATATTATGCATGGTTGTATTAGAAATACAAAACTTGGATATATGTTCAATGTCAAGTATACATACTATACACATACAATACTAACATGGGAGAAAGCATACACTATTCAAAATAGAATGTAAATAAATGTTTCCATCTCTGTAGCTTTCCCAAGCTACAAAAATGGGAAGAAATAATAATTTATGTACAGTACCATAACAAAAGATATTTTAAGGGCTCTTCATCTCAGGAATTGGAGCTATTCTCTATTTTAGATCAAAACTGATTATCTCCCATTCCCCATTTACTGTACGACTCCTACAGGTTTAGCGTTTCCCCTAAATATAATAATAATAATAATCAGTCTACAATACAATAAATATTTGTAGCAATATAAATATGTATTTGTAGCCATATAAATAAAAGCTTTTAGTTTTATGCATTAACTACAGTATTGCCTAACATATAAAGTATAAAGTTCTTATGTGTAACATTACATAATATCGACTGATCTCACTGGAAATACAGTGCACTACAGTATACCCATGATGGCCCATTGGATTATCCTTGGTTAAATAATCATTTGTCATAACTGTATGCCTTTACTGTTTGTGTGTAAGATGTAACATTACAATGCTTTGTAATGATTACATAAACCAAAATAAACAGAAATAATAATTAATACTAATAATAATAATATTTATTTCTACAAGTACGTACATGTACACACTACTACTACTACAAAGCCCCTTGTTATGCAGAGCATTTCTTGCAAATTCGGTCAATTTTGTCCCCAAGATGCAACCCACACCAATGGACTAACACTTGGGTACCAATTTTACTGCTAGGTGAACAGTGACAGCAGGTGTCTTAACCCTTTGGGGGTCAGTGCCATACTAGTGCGTTTTACTCGCCAGGGTCAGTGCCATACTAGTGCGCGTAAATTCTAGCAGCCTCAAATTAAGCGGGAAACGGCTGGTAGGCCTACATATGAAAGAATGGGTCTGTGTGGTCAGTGTGCGCAATATAAAAAAAGGCCTGCAGCACACACTGCATAATGAGAAAAAAAAACGTATTTTTTGTTTAAAACAGCAACTTTGCCGTCTATTTTCGTATGGTATTTATTGATGTATTCTCGTTTTCTTGGTCTCATTTGATAGAATGGAAGATATACTACAGAAATAGAGATGATTTTGATTGGTTTTACGATGACAAGTAGCTTGAAATTGAGTTCAAAGTAGCGAAAATGTTCGATTTTTGCCAATGTTCAAGAGTAAACAAATCACGCCACACGTCCAATACACGTCAACTGGTGAGTCTAATATTCTTTCACAAGTGCGGTGATATTATTTATACTGGTTTTACAATGATGCAGTTGTATACATAACAGTAAATCTTTATTTTTTGTGAGAATAAAAACTCAAAATGGAAAGCAAAAGTAATGTAAGAGGGGCCTGAAGACGTGACTAATGAACAGAGATGTTATTTTAGTGCCAGGAATGTCTGCCCTGTTTATTCTGGACCCCATTTTGAAATTGGCATTGTTTGAAATTTGCAAATTTCAGACCACTTTTTTGGGTTGTTGAAATTGGTAAATGGGCAGTTTCTTGTACTCAATCGATAAAAGAAATGGAGTTCTAACGAAATAGCTATGATTTTAGTAGACTGGAATATTGGAATTGGCCAAAAATAGGGGTCAAAGTGGGCGAAATCGCCGATGCGTAAACATCGTCAAGACCGATAACTTCGTGAGAACATAAGTCCGTAAGTTTTCAATCAAATTTCATACTTTTGGTTTTGTTATGTTCAGAAAAAGATTCTCTATCATTTCATAAGAAAAAATAAAAAAAAAATTCCCAAAAAATTTTCAACCCTGAGAACGAGTTTGGGAGAGGGCCTGTTGACCCCCAAATGGTTAAGGAAACACATCTTAATGTTTTCACCTGTACTGGGGATCAAACCACAGACCTCAATGTATGAGCTGAGTGCACTAGCACTCAAGCTATGGGACACATCATCAAGCTACAGGACACATTAACTAACTAATCAATAATACAGTGGTCCCTCGGTTTTCGCCGAAAATTCGTTCCAGAATGCTGCTCAAGTGCCATTACCGAACGAATTTACTTCCTTAAGAAATAATGTCACGTAGGTTAGTCTATTTCAGACCCCCAAAAATACACTTGCAACAGCACTTACGAAAATACACTTACATAAATGTTCGAGTTTGGAGATGCACGAAAACCGAGGGACCACTGTACAATGGAACCTAGACTTACAAGTTTAATCAGTTCCGTGATCTAGCTCATAACTCAATTTGCTCGTATATCAAATCAATTTTCCTCATTTAAATTAATTGAAATGCCATTAATCCGTTCCAGCAAAATTCCTGCTCTCGGGAGGAAGGACAAAATACTTCAATATGACACTAATATCAACTTTACGGCAAATTTATCTATAATAATTCATCTAATGTGACATAATAAACAATATAAATAACATAGAAACACAATATATACTCTACAATGAATAAAATATGTCATTATGTGACTAGTGGTGGCGGCGGCCATTCCCGTTCCCACTCTGACTATCTGCCAACGCTCTTATTATAAGAGAAAACAGAGTGTTTGTGAGGCTAACTGCACTAGATCACTAGTTTCATAAGGAAAACACTGAAACAATGAATTTATAAATAAGAAATATTCTATAAAAACATAATAAAACATAATATTGTAAAGAAATAAACTGGTTTTATAAAGTATACGTACGCTGGCGGAGGTGGAGGGTGGAAGATAGGCTATTTGATACTACGCTCGTACTGCCTCACAAACAACCCGCACACCTCGCTTGTTTATCTATGATTTCATGCTGAAATTTCATGGACATCATCCTCTTTTTCTTCTCAGCACTGTCCTTTGCACTTACTTTCTTAGGACCCATGGTTAGAAAAATGAAATTTGGCAATAATAACATGAGAAATACTTCCATGGTGACGTAAACATATGCAGAGCTCAGCTGATGTTGTGGCGTTCGCTGTGCCAACTAGTGGCGGCGTTCTGAAGCTCGCTCATTATTATTATAATAATAATTATTATTATTATTATTATTATTATTATTATTATTACAGTGGACCCCTGGTTTACGTTAGGCTCCAAACTCGAACAATTATTTAAATGTATTTTTGTAAGTGCTTTTGTAAGTGTATTTTTGGGGTCTAAAAGGATTAATCTAATTTACATTATTCCTTATGGGAACAAATTTGTTAGGTAACAGTACTTAAACAGCATTCTGGAATGAATTAATAATGTAAACCAGGGGTCCACTGTACTGTCATTAATTTAGGGAACTGGAGCACAGATCCAATTCCCTAGATCAAGAGCCCCTCACCAACATCAAGGTTCCTTGACGCTGGTGAGGGGCTCTTGATCTAGGGAATTGGATCTGTGCTCCAGTTACCTAAATTAATAATAATAATGACGAGAAGCTTCAGTACTCCACTAACTCAGTGCACTGTTTACCTCACTGTGAAGCATTTCTCTGGTGTTTACTTGCATTTTGTGCAGTTTTGCCAAATTTTCTAACCGTGGGTCCTAAGAAAGTAAGTGCAAAGGACAGTGCTGAGAAGAAAAAGAGGATGATGTCCATGGAATTAAAGCATGAAATCATAGATAAACAAGCGAGGTGTGCGGGTTGTGGGCTGAGGGGGAAGTGGGAAAAGCTCGCTCGTAACTCAGATGTTGGCTCGTAACTCAAGAGCAAAAAACCGACGGCTCGTATCTCGAAAAACTCATATGCTGGGATACTCGTACGTTGAGGTTCCACTGTATTAATGAACAGTATTTGTTTAGTTCAATGACTTGGCAGAAGGAATAATTGAGAAACAATGGTGATAATACTATATAATAGGAACAATTGTGAGGACATAGTACAAGATTTAAATGGTAATGATATATTGTGTCTAATTTATCACATTTGAGACATGCAGGTTGAATCATGAATGAGGCATACCAAAGATAGCTTTGTAAGATAAGATTTCATTTGGATTTTTAACCCCGAAGGGTTAGCCACCCAGAATACCCCAAGAAAGACAGAGCGTCATCGAGGACTGTCTGTCTTATTTCCATTGGGGTCCTCAATCTTGTCCCACAGGATGCGACCCACACCAGTCGACTAACACCCAAGTATACCTATTTGCTGCTAGGTGAACAGGACAACAGGTGTAAGGAAACGCGTCGAAATGTTTCCACCCCGCCGGGAATCGAACCCGGATCCTCCGCGTGTGGAGCAAGAGCTTTGCCAGCCAGGCCACGGGGGTCACATGGGGTCATGTCCGTGTTATCTGTTACTGCTTTTTCAGCAGAGGTCTGAAGTAGGTAAAAGTTTGCAAAATGTACAAGTGAAAAGTGCTTGAATAAATTACACATCTTTAAATGAACATGAGAGGCATGTAGTTTCAAGTACGTAGTAGTAAATTTCAGTTCCAACTGCCATTCTTTGTTGAGTTGTTTGTGTATTAAAAGGTCAAAGATCTGCAATATTTTTCTACTGGCAAAAACTTCTCCAATGCATAAATTGAGTAAAATAATCAGCTATAAATTTTGTAAAATAATCAGCTATAAATTTTGTAAAATAATAAGCAAAAACTAACCTAACACAACCTAAATTATATTGTAGATAAATAGTTCAGAGAACCGACAAGTTGATAAATTAGACACGTGTGCAACCATTGGGTATCTTTATGAAGAAACGTTTCACCACACAGTGGCTTCATCAGTCCATACAAAGGAGAATGGTGAAGAACAGGAGTTTCATACCCAAGTGTTGCACGTGTCTAAATTATATTGTTGGATAACTCAAGGCCTAAGGCCAAGCTGTGAGGTAGAAAAATCTGAATTCAGTCACAGGTCATTATATTTTAACAGGTCACAGAACCTGCTGCCTGATACTGGTGTTTTGAAAATTCTGAGACTTCTCGGGATACTATTTTTTTTCTTATACTACTTTCTTACATGCAGGCCAGATGTGGATGCAGAAGTTAGTTCAATATCTGCATGAAGGCCTATATGCTGAATTCAACACTCATTACGCTACTACACTACTCAGTCTGAAAACTGAACTGGCCACAATGGAAACAGTAATTGTTCCAATAAATAAAATTAAATGCATTATTTATTGGCAATTTGTGTAGATTACACTTTACAACTAGACAATCAAATTGAATAAAATTAAATGCACCAGTTATTGGCAATTTGTGTAGATAATTACACTCTGCAACTAGACAATCAATTTGTCAATTTTTACAATACATGTTAGGTATCCAAGTCCAGTATTTAGTGTATATGTAGCTGCAGTATGTTAAATTATAAATACAGTGGAACCTTGGTTTTTGTTTGCCCTGGTTTTCGTCAAATTTGGTTTTCGACGACTCTTTTTGTCAAAATATTGTCCCAGTTTTCGTTCGTCACCTTGGTTTTCGCCCGCCGTACCGAACGTGTCCGCCTGCCCGCGCCCACAAAAAGCATCCCACACACACATTCTGAGTCAGTCTGGCTCTGTTGGTGGTAGAGGGTGGTAGTGATGGTGGTAGAGGGTGGTAGTGATGGTGGTAGAGGGTGGTAGTGATGGTGGTAGAGGGTGGTAGTGATGGTGGTAGAGGGTGGTAGTGATGGTGGTATAACTGGAGTACAGTGGACCCCCGAGTTTCGTAAAAACTTCACTCCTGAAGTCTGCTAAAGTGCCATTACCGAACGAATTTACCCCCTTAAGAAAAAATGTCACGCAGGTTAGTCTATTTCAGACCCCCAACAATACTTTTCCACAAGCACTTACAATATTATACTTACATAAATGTACGATTTCCGGGGTTTACGAAACTCGGGGGTCCACTGTATACATGGAGAGAGTTCTGGGGGGTCAACGCCCCCATGGCCCGGTCTGTGACCAGGCCTCATGGTGGATCAGGGCCTGATCAACCAGGCTGTTACTGCTGGCCGCACCTGATCCAACGTACAAACCACAGCCCGGCTGGTCAGGTGCTGACTTTAGGTGCCTGTCCAGTGCCTGCTTGAAGACAGCCAGGGGTCTTTTGGTAATCCCCCTGATGTATGCTGGGAGGCAGTTGAACAGTCTTGGGCCCCTGACACTTATTGTGTTGTCTCTTATCGTGCTAGTGGCACCCCTGCCAAGTCTTTTGCTTTCATAGGTAGTGATTTTCGTGTGCAAGCTTGGTACTAGTCCCTCTAGGATTTTCCAGGTGTATATAATCATGTAGAGGGTGGTAGTGGTTGTGATAGTGGTAAAGAGTGGTACTGACTGTGGTAGAGGGTGGTGGTGGTGGTGGTAGAGGGAGGTAGTGATGGTGGTAGAGATAACCTCTCCTCCCTCTCCCCTCCTCGTCGTCTTCCATACGCCAACAAGAGTCTTCAATAAAGGTAAGGTAAAACTGATTTAAATGTTCATTTATCCATTAAAATTAGTGCTTTATATTTATTTCTCCTTGTTTTCTGTATGGAAAACTATAGTTATTCTCTATATAATGTATTTTTTTTTAATATTTTTGGGTGTCTGGAACGGATTAATTGGATTTACATTATTTCTTATGGGAAATATTGCTTTAGTTTTCGTAGAATTTGGTTTTCAGCAGACTCTCTGGAACGAATTAAAAACGAAAACCGAGGTTCCACTGTAATGGAACAAAGGGATAAAAGTTTTATTAGGTTGCTTAACCTACAATAGCCCCTCAAGTTTGATTTATTTCTATTAGGATCTTCCAACCAGGATACAACCCACAACAGCCAACAAATCCTGAGGTACCTTTTACTGTTATATAAACAGGCAGCCACTCATCTCAGAGTTTAGCAGGTAAGTCAGCAGTCAGTCTGCTTCATGGGGCCAACAGGTACCTCATTTGCAGGTGTCAACAGAAACATTTAGAATTAGAATCATGGGGAGCGCTAAACCCCTAGGATTATACAGCACATGTGGGGGGGATGGGGAAGGTAATCAGGCTCAATTCAGGGAACTGGAGCACAGATCCAATTCCCTAGGTCAAGAGTCCCTCACCAACATCAAGGAACCTCCCTTGAGGGGTCAACAGAAACATAAGTGAATGTAGCCAAATATCCAAATCACTGATGTCAGCAAGTTGTCCAGGCAACAAGCCCAGTGAATTGGTAAAATAAATCCAAATAACGCAACATAATTTAGGGTTTATTTTAGATCAGATTACGTTATATTAGGTTAGTGCTGCCAATAATTTTACTAAACTTATACAATGTATGGCCTGGTGGCTAAAGCTCACGCTTCACACGGCGAGTGTCTGGGTTCGATTCCCAGCCAGGGTAGAAACATTGGGCGTGTTTCTTTACACTTGTTGTCTATATTCACCCATCAGTAAATGGGTACATGGGTGTTAGTCAGCTGGTGTGGGTCGCATCCTGGGACACTGACCTAATTTGCCCAAAATGCTCAGCATAACTAGGGGCTTTCTATATAGTAGTATGTCATTGATGTCAGCTAGGCCTGTATACCATGTACATGTACTTGTAGTAAATAAATAAATGGGAGAGAACGTCACCCAGAAAGAAAATAGTGAAAATAACAGATTTCTGACAAAACAGTCACTTTATAATATCAGTGAAATCACCATTATATATTCAAATGCTGTATTTATAATCAATGCATGCCAACAAACAGTGCCACTGAATAGCTTATCATAAGACAAGGATCAGAGTTGGGTTATTTTTCGCCACTGAATACAATAAGGGCAGAAAATGTACCTAATGGTTATTATCATAACCATAATTGTTAAAGGGGCTGCACCGGTAAGCCAGCAGAAGGCCTCAGTCAGATGACCACAAGCTCCAGAACCTTACTTAACCTAACCTAGGGGCAGGTGTGAGGAGACTTACCCACATGTTTCACCCTAGGAATCAACCATGGGTCCAGTCAGTGCAGGAAGAACACTATACACGAGTCACAGGTGTTGTACCATACAGCCCAACTTAGAGACAAGGAGAGAGTAACAATGACAAACTACAATAAAGTACCAGATGGTATTCAAGAAATTTTATATCACATCCCATTACATGTAAGCCAACAGTTGTAACATTAACCTCACACTCAACTATCTTATAGTCAGTCTGCAGCAGTTTCAAAAAAAAAATTGTCACCAACAAAAATAGATATCCATTTATTGGCGCGTCCTACGTAAAATACATGCAAAATAAAGTAGCAAATACGTCGAAATATGTGGAAAATAAGGGAGGAAATCTACCACGTCACAGCAGTACACGAGGGACACACCAGCTATGTCCCTTATGTTTGCAATGACCTTACTACTTGTACAACTCTACAATGATAATATTAGTCATCAAGGTGGCGAGAGGTCACCATATACCTGGCTCTGGGTAGGCTGGGTCTTGTCTAGGGGGTCTCCTTGTGTCTGGGTCTGGCTACCCAGCGTGAGATTGAACTCGTACTCAGAGCCCTGAGTGTCAGCCCCTAAAAGGTCAGCTTCCTCGGTGTCATAGAAGGTAAGACTCTGGGAGCTGGGGCCGTATGCGTCCACGCTCATTTTCAATAATTATCACACTGCTCACGCGAGAATCACACGCTCTACTTCAACTCTTTTTCCTTTCAAATTTTTCTTCCCGCACAACCATGTCGGGAACCATGATAGCAATAGAGGATGTGACAGCATGGAGAGAAACCTGTAAATAAACAAAAGAGCATCGCTCAACGGGATTTTTGCTTCTTATACCGTTTTTTAAGCATGTATAACATATGCAATCTAATGCTGTATTAGAAAGTTGTAGAAATCTCCTGCTTTACGATATCCCAGGGCACACGTCACCCATGCAAGACATCATATTAAAAAATATAGCACTTATCAAGGTTAATATGACAGGCACTTCATTTAAAGAACTACAAAGTTACGCTACAACACGCGTATTATATGATTTGCCCAGCTTAATGGCTATACATAAGTCATATACGTAATTTCGTAATGTTGCCGAAGCGGTCATTTATAGATCTTAGATACATGTATTATACAGGTACCCTGACCTCATGCTTTTACACGTTGCTGCCTAATAATTGTATCACTTTTTATTTAGGTATTTCATACATAACATAAAAAAAATACGCTGATCTAAGGGCATACACATGGTATTGGCACACATATTCAAACTCTTAATTTTCAAAACATAAACAATAATTTATTTTCAAAGCATATACTGTAATAATAATAATAATAATAATAATAATAATAATAATAATAATAATAATAATAATAATAATAATAATAATAATAATAAGTTATTTAGACATGATACAATGGTGAACTACATAGTTAGGTATAAATGAGGTGTACATGCCAAAAGCATGTCCAGAAGTGTCCAGAATATCTTGCTGCCAATTTTGTCAAGGTTGGGAACCAAAGCAGACATAGTACTAGGGAAAGAGAGCACAACTTTGTAGTACCCACAGTCAGTGGCCAGGCTTCAAACCCCTTTTATTGTACAGCAATAAAGGAATGGAACAGACTGCCTGCACATGTCAAAGCCAGTCATAGCATCAGCCAGTTCAAGAAGAGAGCCAAAAGGTACCTAATGAATGTAGCGACAGAAAGGGAGGAGAATGATTTTTATTTTTTAACTAACACACATGTAAATGTAAATAACTCTTTTTACCTTATTCCTAGTATACATATATCCTTTATAATATAATAACATATATATCCTACAATGTATAATATTAAGGTACTAAAAGGACCCCAATGGAAATAAGTCACTCTGTCTGACTTTTTGGGTTATCCTGGGTCCTCTACACATATGCTGCTATGTATGATAATCTATGTAAATGTATTTGTGTATACCTGAATAAACTTACTTACTTACTTACTTACTAATATGCTGAGCATTGTGGGCATTCTTAAGATTAATTAACAGTAGACTACATGGTAAAAAATTATGGTTGATAATTTATAAAATAAGTATAATTGTGTATAAGTTGTAAAATTTGAATATAAGTTGAACATAATAATTTATTAATTGCAGCAATGCAATTAATTGAATGAGATCAAACAAATTAAAACAATTAGTTGCATTGCAATTACAATTTATATGGTCATTATATAAGTTACACAGAGTACAAGAGAGTGAATTATTTTATTTGTTAATGTTATAGAAACAGTTAGCTCAGTATGCATTATTTATAACAGGTTTTTACATTTAAGTGATTAATCAACTTTGTTGGGAATGTTTGATATTGTGCACTTAGGTTTGGGTGAGAAGGTGTTTCTTTAGCATCGTTTTGAATTGGGGTACAGGCAGGGTTTCTTTGGCAATCACAGGTAATGAATTCCAAATTTTCGGGCCTTTTATATGCATTGAGTTTTTGCATAGTGTTAGATGGACACGGGGAACATCGAGGAGTGATCTGTGTCTAGTGTTATGGTGTATGGTCATGTGTCCTGTTAAAGTTGGTAAGAAGTTTGAGTGGTGGGTTAATATTTGCATAGAGTGTTCTATGTAAGTAAGTAAGTAAGTAAGTTTATTCAGGTATACACAAATACATTTACATACATTATCATACATAGCAGCATATCTGTAGAGAACCTAGGATAACCCAAAAAAGTCAGACAGAGTGATTTATTTCCACTGGGGTCCTTTTTATACTTAATTTTTACATTGTAGGATATATATGTCATTATATTATAAAGGATATATGTATACTAGGAATAAGGTAAAAAGAGTTATTTACATATACATGTGTGTTAACTAAAAAAATAAAAAATCATTCTCCTCCCTTTCTGTCGCTACATTCATTAGGTACTTTTTGGTTCTCTTCTTGAACTGGCTCATGCTGTGACTGGCTTTGACATGTGCAGGCAGTCTGTTCCATTCCTTTATTGCTGTACAATAAAAGGTGTTTGAAGCCTGGCCACTGACTGTGGGAACTACAAAGTTGTGCTCTCTCCCCCTAGTACTATGTCTGCTTTGGTTCCCAGCCTTGACAAAATTGGCAGCAAGATATTCTGGACACTGTTTGTGAGCAATTTTATAAACTTGATTTAATTTAAGTTGTTTTACTCTGTCTTCAATATTCAGCATATCCAATTGTTGTAATTCATCCTGGCCTACATGCTCTCTTGGACCCAGGTCCAGGATGAATCTTACCATTTTGTTCTGGGTGATTTGCAGTTTATCTTTCAGTTTTTGTCAAGGCAGAGTACCATGAAGAGCAAGCGTAGTCAATATGACATTGTATAAGGGCTAGACATAGGGTCCTGCGAGCCTCAGTAGGTAGACACTGTGCTTGTCTGTAGAGGAACTTCAGTCTGGCATTCGCTTTCTTTACTACACTGTTCCCTATCAATTCTCCTGACATGCATGGGTCAAAGGGGATTCCCAGATATTTTACTGAGGAAACTGAAGTGATGGATTCCCCATTACACCGGATATTAAAATTATTTACCCTGCTCAGTTTATATTTCGTGCCAAAGAGTATGGCTTCTGTTTTCCCTAGATGTAACGATAGTTTGTTGTCTACTAACCATTTGCTGCAGGACTCCAGTTCCAGTGTTAATACATTAGATATATCTATGTAATAGGCACAGTAAAAAGTATGGATGTCTTGTATGGTGAGTAAGTTTAGATCTTTTAATATTGGTGGAATATGTTGTCTGGAGTGTGAATTTGTTATTATTCTAACTGCAGCCTTTTGTTGTGTTATTAATTCCATAGGTGAGGTAGGGGTAAATGAGTGAGTGATATAGGGTAAGGAGAGCTGGTTGTGGAACATAGTACCGTATTATGCCAAAACATCACCTTCACCATTAATATATAAACTAACTGTTAAATTCTTAAATGTTTGAACTACAGTGTCTCAATTTTGTAAACCTAACCTTAATATCAGTATATTCATTGTGTCACTATTGAATAAGATCTATCATAAGACTGCCTGAAATGCCTAGGCATACCTAGGCATATTATTGGCCATTTAGTAATATCTAACTCATAACATGTATAAATAACACATGTACACCCCACTTTGTAATATTGTCAGAAATAAAGTATCTGTATCTGTACGTTAATTATATTTGACCTAACCTAGACTCCAAGCAGACATAAACCAAATCTTTAAATGGGCTGCAGAAAACAATATGAAGTTCAATGATGAGAAATTTCAATTACTCAGATACGGAAAACGTGAAGAAATTAAAATCTCATCGGAGTACAAAACTGGTTCCAACCACACAATGGAGCGAAAAACTAATGTCAAAGACCTGGGAGTGATCATGTCAGAGGATCTCACCTTCAAGGACCATAACAAAGTAGCAATTGCATCTGCTCGAAAAATGACAGGATGGATAATGAGAACCTTCAAAACCAGGGATGCCAAGCCCATGTTGACACTTTACAGATCGCTTGTTCTATCTAGGCTGGAATATTGCTGCACACTAACGGCACCTTTCATGGCGGGTGAAATTGCTGACCTTGAAAATGTGCAGAGAACCTTCACCGCACGCATAAGTGCGATAAACCACCTCAATTACTGGGAACGCTTGAAGTTCCTAAACCTGTACTCTCTAGAACGCAGGCGGGAGAGATACATTATTATATACACATGGAAAATTCTCGAGGGCTTAGTACCAAACTTGCACACAAAAATCACTCCCTACGAAAGCAAAAGACTCGGCAGGCGATGTAACGTCCCCCCAATGAAGAGCAGGGGTGCCACTAGCACGTTGAGGGACAACACAATAAGTGTCAGGGGCCCAAGATTGTTCAACTGCCTCCCAGCATACATCAGGGGGATTACCAACAAACCCCTGGCTGTCTTCAAGCAGGCACTGGACAGGCACCTCAAGTCGGTACCTGACCAGCCGGGCTGTGGTTCGTACGTTGGACTGCGTGCGGCCAGCAGTAACAGCCTGGTTGATCAGGCTCTGGTCCAACAGGAGGCCTGGTCACGGACCGGGCCGCGGGGGCGTTGACCCCTGGAATTCTCTCCAGGTAGACTCCAGGTAGACCATACCTGCTCGGCCTTTATTCATCAGCTAAAAACCAGTGACCAGACTCAATGAAGCAAGAACTTTATAAGGCTGAAGCTGTTTCACTCATCCATAAGTAGTATTAATAATAATAATAATAATAATAATCTTTATTTTTACAAGTACATGATACAACTTATACAGACCATAGCTGACATCAGTGACATACTATATAGAAAGCCCCTGGTTATACAGAACATTTCGGGCAAATTAGGTTAATTTTGGCCTCAGGATGTGACCCACACCAGTCGACTAACACCCAGGTACCTATTTGCTACTAGGTGAACCGGAACAGCAGATGTCTTAAGGAAACACGCCCTCAATGTTTCCACCCGTACCAGGGATCGAAGTAAGTTGATTTAGGCGCAGGTACACATAAGTACAATTATCATACATAGTGTCAATTACCTAGGGTAACCCCAAAAAGTCAGACAAAAGTGACTTCCATTGCGGTCCTTCTCTTATTTCCATTGGGGTCCTTGGCTTATTTCCACTGGAGCCCTTGGCTTAATTTCCACTGGAGCCCTTGGCTTATTTCCACTGGAGCCCTTGGCCTATTTCCATTGGGATCCTTGGCTTATTTCCACTGGAGCCCTTGTCTTATTTCCATTGGGGTCCTTGGAGTCAACTCAGATTGGGGGACACAGGAATATTTGATCATCCCCCCAGCATTTGTACACAACCTACTTGGGGTTTCAGGTATGTTCAGAGACTCGACTAATAGCATTAGTTCAATTGTTTTACTATGCACGCCATGTTTATCAACGGCAGAACATACCAACAAGTATTTTAATAAGACAATATGTGGGTTGTGGCTTTTTATTGAAAAGACGTTTTGTCCACCAGAGTTAACCGATTCTCAACGATGAGAATTGGTGAAGTCCCTGGTGGGCGAGACGTCTTCCCAGTAAAATGCCATAAACCAAAAGCTATATCTTAACACATTCATGCCATACCCATCGTGTGGGCAGTAGTCAAAAAATTGCAAAGGAGCATAATGGATCGAGGGAATCAAGGGATTTGGTCATATTGTTGTCATGTCTAAGCAAGTTATTGTACAATGGTCATGACGTACTTACCAGTTTGTGATATGGTAACAATTGTAATTCGTTGTTTACACAGATATGAATTCAGTCACAAAAACCTCACAATATCACTTATATGTGGTTTTGAGTTATTTATCACACCCAACAGTTTACAAAGCTAATGGTTCGATTTAGATAAGTGTAAGTGGTTACGAGTTATTTACAGTAGGCAAAGTCAAGGTATTTTTTTTCTAGCTACCTGGAGTCTACCTGGAGAGAATTCCAGGGGTCAACGCCCCCGCGGCCCGGTCCGTGACCAGGCCTCTTGTTGGACCAGAGCCTGATCAACCAGGCTGTTACTGCTGGCCGCACGCAGTCCAACGTACGAACCACAGCCCGGCTGATCAGGTACCGACTTGAGGTGCCTGTCCAGTGCCTGCTTGAAGACAGCCAGGGGCTTGTTGGTAATCCCCCTGATGTATGCTGGGAGGCAGTTGAACAATCTTGGGCCCCTCACACTTATTGTGTTGTCCCTCAACGTGCTAGTGGCACCCCTGCTCTTCATTGGGGGAATGTTACATCGCCTGCCGAGTCTTTTGCTTTCGTAGGGAGTGATTTTTGTGTGCAAGATTGGTACTAAGCCCTCGAGAATTTTCCATGTGTATATAATAATGTATCTCTCCCGCTTGCGTTCTAGAGAGTACAGGTTTAGGAACTTCAAGCGTTCCCAGTAGTTGAGGTGGTTTATCGCACTTATGCGTGCCGTGAAGGTTCTCTGCACATTTTCAAGGTCAGCAATTTCACCCGCCTTGAAAGGTGCAGTTAGTGTGCAGCAATATTCCAGCCTAGATAGAACAAGCTATCTGTAAAGTGTCAACATGGGCTTGGCATCCCTGGTTTTGAAGGTTCTCATTATCCATCCTGTCATTTTTCGAGCAGATGCAATTGCTACATTGTTATGGTCCTTGAAGGTGAGATCCTCTGACATGAACACTCCCAGGTCTTTGACATTAGTTTTTCGCTCTATTGTGTGGTTGGAATTAGTTTTGTACTCCGATGAGATTTTAATTTCTTCACGTTTTCCGTATCTGAGTAATTGAAATTTCTCATCATTGAACTTCATATTGTTTTCTGCAGCCCATTTAAAGATTTGGTTTATGTCTGCTTGGAGTCTTGCAGTGTCTTCAACGGTGGACACTGTCATACAGATTCGGGTGTCATCTGCAAAGGAAGACACAGCACTGTGGCTTATATCCCTGTCAATGTCTGATATGAGGATGAGGAATAGGATGGGAGCAAGTACTGTGCCTTGTGGAACAGAGCTTTTCACAGTAGCTGCCTCAGACTTTACTCTGTTGACTACTACTCTTTGTGTTCTATGTGTTAGGAAATTATAAATCCATCTAGTAATATGTCACTGTGTATAAAATACTTTGACATTTCTTGAACATTCGTTATAACGCAAGTTACGATAATAGTTTGCGTTTAGCTGGATTACTATTAACTGGTGGTGCAAATTCCTGTATGTACTGTACACAGACCTGTAGGGAGAGGGCAGTGTATACACATGTTCAAGAGGAATATTGTATAATTGTGTGATAGTCCAGTGGTGCTAATAACTACGTTTATGAAGCACTTAAAAAAGAAAGAGAAAGAAGTCCAGCTGAAATCGAGCAGTAGTGACATCCAAGAGTCTGTTTATTATTGGACTTACTGGTGTCAATTTCCCTTAGTCTCAAATCAATGAAGTTCGGCTCCATGCATACCCACCAGTCAAGAATACACTAATCAGTAATATACGGATTATAGTAAACTCTCACCTCATTGTATATACCATTCCTTCCTTCCCTTCTCTGTTGGACTAATAGGACAGCGACCTACATGGAAGTCATAAGGCAAGTGGCGACCTTTTAACTGTCTTTACACCTGGTTACCTGACTCCTGGGAAGAATAATAAACCTGTCTTCATGAATGTAAAATATAATATCAATGTAACGTGAAAATGTGGAACATCAGTGTGGGCACAAGAAGATTATTAGTGTGGGCATATGGAGAGCGTCAGTGTGTGGGAACAGGGAGATCGTGAGAATCCTAATGTATTACCTGGAGTTTACCTGGAGAGAGTTCCCGGGGTTAACGCCCCCGCGGCCCGGTCTGTGACCACGCCTCATGGTGGATCAGAGCCTGATCAACCAGGCTGTTACTGCTGGCCGCACGCAGTCCGACGTACGAACCACAGCCCGGCTGGTCAGGTACTGATTTTAGGTGCCTGTCCAGTGCCTGCTTGAAAACAGCCAGGGGTCTATTGGTAATCCCCCTTATGTACGCTGGGAGGCAGTTGAACAGTCTTGGACCCCTGACATTTACTGTGTTGTCTGTTAGTGTGCTTGTGGCGCCCCTGCTTTTCATTGGGGGAATTTTGCATCGTCTGCCGAGTCTTTTGCTTTCGTAGGGAGTGACTCTCGTGTGCAAGTTTGGTACTAATCCCTCTAGAATTTTCCAAGTGTATATAATAATGTATCTCTCCCGCCTGGTGGCCCGGTGGTCTGGTGGCTTGAGCTCTCGCTTCACACACGGAGGGCCTGGGTTCGATTCCCGGCGGGTGGAAACATTTCGACGTGTTTCCTTACACCTGTTGTCATGTTCACCTAGCAGCAAATAGGTACCTGGGTTGTTAGTCGACTGGTGTGGGTCGCATCCTGGGGGACAAGATTAAGGACCCCAATGGAAATAAGACAGACAGTCCTCGATGACGCACTGACTTTCTTGGGTTATCCTGGGTGGCTAACCCTCCGGGGTTAAAAATCCGAAGAAATCTTATCTTATCTTACAGGTTCAGGAACTTCAAGCGTTCCCAGTAATTGAGGTGGTTTATCGCAGTTATGCGTTCTGTGAAGGTTCTCTGCACATTTTCTAGTTCAGCAATTTCACCTGCCTTGAAAGGTGCAGTTAGTGTGCAGCAATATTCCAGCCTAGATAGAACAAGCGACCTGAAAAGTGTCATCATGGGCTTGGCATCCCTGGTTTTGAAGGTTTCATTATCCATCCTGTCATTTTTCTAGCAGATGTGATTGCTACAGTGTTATGGTCCTTGAAGGTGAGATCCTCT
Source organism: Cherax destructor (assembly GCA_009830355.1). NCBI lineage: Eukaryota > Metazoa > Arthropoda > Malacostraca > Decapoda > Parastacidae > Cherax > Cherax destructor. The sequence continues at coordinate 30,770 of WNWK01005235.1, read as the reverse complement.
GACATGATCACTCCCAGGCCTTTGACATTAGTTTTTCGCTCTATTGTGTATGCCCGGAGAGGGTTTAGGGGGCCAACGCCCCCGCGGCTCGGTCTGAGACCAGGCCTTGTGGTGGATCAGGGTTTGATCAACTAGGCTGTTACTGCTGGCCGCACGTAAACCGACGTACGAACCACAGCCCGGTTGGTCAGGTACTGACTTCAGGTGCCTGTCCAGTGTCTTCTTGAAAACAGCCAGGGGTCTATTGGTAATCCCCCTTATGTATGCTGGGAGGCAGTTGAACAGTCTTGGGCCCCTGACACTGTTGTCTCTTAGTGTGCTCGTGGCACCCCTGCTTTTCATTGGGGGAATGTTGCATCTCCTGCCGAGTCTTTTGCTTTCATAGGGAGTGATTTTCGTGTGTAGGTTTGGTACTAATACCTAGCTCGATCGCTAGCGCACTCAGCTCACACACTGAGGTCCAGAGATCGAATCCCCAGTACGGCTGGAAAACATTAGGACGTGTTTCCTTAAGTGTGTCGGTGTCTTTGTGCGAGATCCTTAATGTCATTGTAAAATGAGTTAAGAGCATCAACTATATAAGATGAGAAACCAATTGAAAAATTGCTGCCTTTTTTTATATCCTGAGTTGCTAACCTTCCGGGTTCATAATCTAAACTAATTCTTCAACTACTTATTCGTGTTTTTTGTCTCTACGAATAAATAAAGTGGTGGCGGACTTCTTTTAATAAAATGCTGCATGCGTGAGCGTGTTTGATAAGAGCGAATGGAGACAAATGGTTTTTAAGATTTGACGTGCTGTTGGAGTGTGAGCAAGGTAACAGTTATGAAGGGATTCAGGGAAACCGGCAGGCCGGACTTGAGTCCTGGAGATGGAAAGTACAGTGCCGACACTCTGAAGAAGGGGTGTTAATGTTGCAGTTTTATAACTGTAGTGTAAGGACGCCTTTGGCAAGACAGGGATGGAGTGAATAATGGTGAAAACGTTTCTTTTTCGGGTCACCCTGCCTTAGTGGGAGGCGGCCGATGTGTTAATAATAAATAAAAAATAATATAATATATCTTTATTTACTACAAATACAAGGTATACAAGTCCTAGCTGACATCAATGACATACTACTATATATAGAAAGCGGCTTGTTATGCAGAGCATTTCCGTCAAATTAGGTCAGTTTTGTCTCAGGATGCGACCCACACCAGTCCACTAACTCCTAGGTACCCATTTTATTGATGGGTGTAAAGAAACACGCACAATGTTTCTACCCTCACTGGGAATCGAACTCAGACCCTCGCCGTGTGAAGCGAGAGCTGTAGCCACCAGGCCACGGGGCATACACAACCATTTATTTACTCAGATGTCAAGAAACATGCTTCACTTTCGACTTAGTTGTATGCGGAAAGCATTACCTCCGAGAGAGGAACTCTCGGGAGTCGAAATTTTATGTTCAAATAGTGCCCATGAGAGAATGTCTGGAGGTGGGTTGGTCACGTATGGACTCTGTCTAGAGGACCGTGTAGTGACCTTCACTTCACCGTTGTATTGTAAAGAGGACAAATTAGTTTCATGATGTGGTATGACTATCTCTCGTTGGATGGATATTATATGACCACTGCTCACAGGGTAGGTTGGTGTGACTAATACCCACAGGTTAGTTAGTTTGATATCTTTATTATGCACCCCCATACCCATCCTGTGGGCGTAGTCAAAAGATTACAGAGGTACATAATGGGTCCAGGGACTGGACCCCAAAGTTTTGATAGCTGAGCAAGTTACAAAGGTAATGAACTCACAAGTTACAAAGGTAATGAACTCACAAGTTACAAAGGTAATGAACTCACAAGTTACAAAGGTAATGAACTCACAAGTTACAAAGGTAATGAACTCACAAGTTACAAAGGTAATGAACTCACAAGTTACAAAGGTAATGAACTCACAAGTTACAAAGGTAATGAACTCACAAGTTACAAAGGTAATGAACTCACAAGTCCCACAGGAAGTCTATAAAATAATAATAATAATAATAATAATAATAATAATAATAATAATAATAATAATAATTTCTTTATTTACTACAAATATATGTACAAGGTATACAGGCCTAGGTGACATCAATGACATACTACAATATAGAAAGCGACATAGATGCGATATAGATGCGACGCACACCAGTCGACTGTAACACCCAGGTGCCCATTTTATACTGATGGGTGAACATGGACAACAAGTGTCTTGAGCATAAAAACATCAGCGTGACAAACACAAGACTTAACGTGAAAATTTATTCAAGTTATCATGAGAGGAAAATTCAGCCTTAGATGACTGTGACTTACCTATGACACACTTCACGCTCTTTCTATTTACTGCTGTAAACCCCTGTGGCTTATTCAGTGAGAGACAGACACGTACGCTGTGTCGTATCGTCATATAAATCATGTCAGACCCGCTGAATACCGGAAAAACGTCCATTATCATCCCCGGATACTGTCGACGGTATTGAAAAAAAGACAGGAGCAGCACAGACTTGTGTTGTGACAACGAAACGTCAGAAACTTAACCTCTGTCTTTAACACTTATTTTTTTTAATCTGACAAGATTGAGAAAAATATACTGATATTTGTTATTAACCCTCAGAGGTAAATAATCCAAATAAAGTCCTCCTCTTTCTTCTTCTTCTTCTTCTTCGTGGTTGTGAGTAATATATATTTACCATCCATCTTAGAGGTAGTAGCAAGCTCGTGTCTTCCCATAATGTTGTAGTTTATTTCATAAGTTGTCATCGGTTGTCTATTAATAATTTTCCCCTGCTACCAGGACACTAAGAGCTCAGCGTCTAAGGGTCTGAAATAACAAGAGTCGGAGAAAACCAAATAATATCTCTCTCTTTCTCTCCCCATCACCCCATTCTGCGTCTTGGTAAGAGTGTATATATAGGTTTACAACTCTCATTTATCTTCGTGTTAAAGATTCTCTACACCGGAGATTACCTTTGTCATGATTTTCCCTGTTTTTACAATGCGTTTGTGTTTATTTCGTAATTTGGTGACCAAAACTATTTTACGTAATGTAAATGTGGGCTTATTATTGTAATAGCTGGGATCTGGTTTAGTTTTAAGTGGTGGGATATGCTAGCTGAATGCCACACACGAGGGAATAAACTATTCTACGCTGAGAAAATTATAAGAAAACTGGTATAGTGGAGACACGTGTCAGTGAAAATAAATGTTACTGCATTAAAGACTGAAGGAACAGACACAGCATCTGTTTGGCTGCAATGTCTTGGATATGAAAAGCTGATCTTAATATCCTATTGAACCCAAGACGATTATTGACCCAGGAAGACTATTAACCTAGAATAGTCTAACAACGCTATTTATTCAGGCTTTATTTCCATTGTGGTCCACCCCGAAAGATGAGAACGACAACAGACGACTTACTACTTGATATTTCTTTACTGATAGCTGTACATGGGCATTAGATTTGTCCATACTCGATACCAGCTCGGGAATCAAACCCGGGTCCCTCGGTTGTGAGCAAAGCGCTGTTAGTTTGTGAGTCAGGGAAGAAAAACCTGATAGGGGTGTTGATTATAAGTTGACCTGTTCAGTGGTACTGACACTATGAATGGGGCGCAGCAAGAGTGCGTCTAAGGACGCGTGAAAGTAGGGTAGGTGAAGGCACTATGGTGGACCAGCATCAACGACCTCTGGCTTGCCCAGTGTGGCTCACTCAGTGAGCCACTCAGTGAGCCACTCAGTGAGCCACTCAGTGAGCCAGAGGCTGTGACTACTGATCTGTATGTCAAGGTTAGAGAGCCATGTGAATGTTAGGAAGGTGATAATCGATAATCTGACTCTCACAAACACTTGCAATATTCCCATGAGTCATCACTCAGCAATTTGCAGGTGGGATTTACCAACGGCGGCCATAACAAATAAAGATTCGCTTATTCGTGTAAGAATCTTTGCTTGTTGCACTTTAGTAACACTCATTAGTGTAAACACACAGGTGCAGCAATCACTGGTCGCTACATACGCTCTTATAGACAGGGAAAAAAAAAAGTTTAGTGCTGTAAATTTCGGCCTCACACTGAGGCCCTCTTCAGCAGACTATATAAACTCCAGGTTTTAAACAGGAGAATCCATGGATGACAAAGACACGTCAAACAACATAAGTCTTTATTTTAAAAATATTTCACTCGAGAATTTTATTACGTTATACAGAAACTAGAGCAACTACTTTATATATATATATATATATATATATATATATATATATATATATATATATATATATATATATATATATATATATATATATATATATATATAACTGAGGTTGCTGCGTGGGTGAGGTCAAGGGAGGGATGGTGATATTAAAGACTGTGGGTGAGGTCAAGAGATGATATTAAAGACTGTGGGTGAGGTCAAGAGAGGGATGGTGATATTAAAGACTGTGGGTGAGGTCAAGAGAGGGATGGTGATATTAAAGACTGTGGGTGAGGTCAAGAGAGGGATGGTGATATTAAAGACTGTGGGTGAGGTCAAGGAAGGGATGGTGATATTAAAGACTGTGGGTGAGAAATTTATTAAGTGCAAAAGTGTTTTGATTCATCTCTATAATGTTTTAGATTCTGATAAAAAGTATCTTCCGTGCACTTCCTTCTTAACCTGTCCTCCTTATGTAATGTGAGTGGGGCTTTTTCCTGGGCCATAAGGTGTGCATTCTTGTTCCTGTGTATTACATACATGTGCCTTGGTGTTGTGTATTCTACATATGTACTTCTTCTAAAAGTTGTGTGTAAAAATCACGAGAGATAAGATTTTGTTCGGATTTTTAAGCCGGAGTCATGATAACCTAATAAAGTGTGATAACTAATAAAGTGTGATAACCTAATAAAGTGTGATAACCTAATAAAGTGTGATAACCTAATAAAGTGTGATAACTAATAAAGTGTGATAACCTAATAAAGTGTGATAACCTAATAAAGTGTGATAACTAATAAAGTGTGATAACTAATAAAGTGTGATAACCTAATAAAGTGTGATAACCTAATAAAGTGTGATAACCTAATAAAGTGTGATAACCTAATAAAGTGTGATAACCTAATAAAGTGTGATAACCTAATAAAGTGTGATAACCTAATAAAGTGTGATAACTAATAAAGTGTGATAACCTAATAAAGTGTGATAACTAATAAAGTGTGATAACCTAATAAAGTGTGATAACCTAATAAAGTGTGATAACTAATAAAGTGTGATAACCTAATAAAGTGTGATAACCTAATAAGTGTGATAACCTAATAAATGTGATAACTAATAAAGTGTGATAACCTAATAAAGTGTGAAAACCCTAATAAAGTGTGATAACCTAATAAAGTGTGATAACCTAATAAAGTGTGATAACCTAATAAAGTGTGATAACTAATAAAGTGTGATAACTAATAAAGTGTGATAACCTAATAAAGTGTGATAACCTAATAAAGTGTGATAACCTAATAAAGTGTGATAACTAATAAAGTGTGATACCCTAATAAAGTGTGATAACCTAATAAAGTGTGATAACCAAATAAAGTGTGATAACTAATAAAGTGTGATAACCTAATAAAGTGTGATAACCTAATAAAGTGTGATAACCTAATAAAGTGTGATAACCAAATAAAGTGTGATAACTAATAAAGTGTGATAACTAATAGTGTGATAACTAATAAAGTGTGATAACCTAATAAAGTGTCATAACCTAATAAAGTGTGATAACCTAATAAAGTGTGATAACTAATAAAGTGTGATAACCTAATAAAGTGTGATAACTAATAGTGTGATAACCTAATAAAGTGTGATAACTAATAAAGTGTGATAACCTAATAAAGTGTGATAACCTAATAATGTGTGATAACCTAATAAAGTGTGATACCCTAATAAAGTGTGATAACTAATAAAGTGTGATAACCTAATAAAGTGTGATAACCTAATAAAGTGTGATAACTAATAAAGTGTGATAACTAATAAAGTGTGATAACCTAATAAAGTGTGATAACCTAATAAAGTGTGATAACCTAATAAAGTGTTATAACCTAATAAAGTGTGATAACCTAATAAAGTGTGATAACTAATAAAGTGTGATAACCTAATAAAGTGTGATAACCTAATAAAGTGTGATAACATAATAAAGTGTGATAACCTAATAAAGTGTGATAACCTAATAAAGTGTGATAACCTAATAAAGTGTGATAACTAATAAAGTGTGATAACCTAATAAAGTGTGATAACCTATTAAAGTGTGATAACCTAATAAAGTGTGATAACCTAATAAAGTGTGATAAACTAATAAAGTGTGATAACCTAATAGTGTGATAACCTAATAAAGTGTGATAACCTAATAAAGTGTGATAACCTAATAAAGTGTGATAACTAATAAAGTGTGATAACTAATAGTGTGATAACCTAATAAAGTGTGATAACTAATAAAGTGTGATAACCTAATAAAGTGTGATAACCTAATAAAGTGTGATAAACTAATAAAGTGTGATGACTAATAAAGTGTGATAACTAATAAAGTGTGATAACTAATAGTGTGATAACTAATAAAGTGTGATAATCGTGTGATAACTAATAGTGTGATAATCGTGTGATAACTAATAAAGTGTGATAATCGTGTGATAACTAATAAAGTGTGTTATCGAGAACTGTTTGTCTTGGGGTTCTTTAATCTTGTCCCCCAGGATGCGACCCACACCAGTCAACTAACACCCAGGTACATACTTACTGCTAGGTGAAGAGGGGCAGCAGGTGTAAGGAAACATGATCAATGTTCCCAACATGCCTCTGTCCTATGTGGAATTTGCTGTACCCAGCACAGTGAATGGTGTAAATTCCAGACGTGTATTGGAAATACAGGATCTAGTAACGTTCTTAATGTTTCTTGGTGACAATACTTCCACATTAATTTTAATTTTGTGGAGGATGGGTGCAACTGTTGTGACGGTGTTAATTAATGGTGGGAAGAACAATATGCCTGTTGACCTTGTTCTCTCTCCGGGAGACTCCATGATACGTTGTGCCTTATGTTTGTAATTTTCATTAAAATTCTGGGGGCTCTTAAGCCTAGCAAAGCCGTCAGAGACATAGTGGCAGTCCTTTTCAAAATATACAATGATGCAAGCCTTGTAATCCAACCTTAAGTAATAATTGACTGCTTGTTGTTCCCCTTGTAATTCCTTAATTCATCGTTTTTTGAATCCTTAGTGTCCATACATATAAACAATTAATTAGTTATTGCCATTTTTGTTTAAGTTAGGCTTAAGTTTGCCCGAAATGCTCTGCATAACTATGGGATTTCTGCATGCACGCCTAAACGTCACCCATCTCTGTACGAACATTGCATCTTGTTGAAATAAAAATCATCATTTTATTATTAATATTATTATTATTATAATTATTATTATTATTATTATTATTATTATTATTATTATTATTATTATTATTATTATTATTATTATTATTATTATTATTGTTGTTGTTGTTGTAAGGTCTGATGAAGAACCCGATCAGAAACCCACACTTGATTTTTTTTCTCTGTAATAGTGAGAAGAAATTGATAGGATCATGATGGCCATTTTGACATAATAGAATATCGAGAAATAAGAGAGAATTGTCTCTCTTGCTCAAGGATGAACTGCATAGACGATTCCATAAAGTCAAGTCTGCCTCTAAGTCCCTCAAGGTTGAGATGTCTGAGGACCACAACAAGGATGTCGTCCTTGTATGGTAACCAGGTGACTGTCATGTAGGGCGATTATGTTGGTAAAGCGTTGGTTCTCAAGATGATCGATACAAAGGCTGGTCAGTACTGTACTAAAAGGTGAACCCATGGTCATGCCGAGTTTCCGCTTAAGGAAGTTAACACCGACAGAAAATAATACAGTGATAAAAGAAAACTCTCGGTGTAGCACTGAGATATATACACCTCTCAGTGTGTACATACACTTCTACGTATATTCCTTGTGTAAAATTGAGACAATTTAAATAATGCATAACACAATTGTTGACGATCAGATTTATATTAAGATAATTAGATTTTGTAATTCATTTATATTAGAATAAAAGAAACAAATATTCCTAAGAAAGCTGTAGTAGCAGTTTTCTGAAGCAACTTACTCATTAAATATCCTTAATGAAGGCTCTCAACTTTGGATTGATAGGACAATAATGACTCATCAGGCACTGACTCCTCTCTGTCTGGTTATCACTCTTACCAAGATAACATTAAGCTGTCAGATATTCCCACATTTAGTGTAGATATAGGGTGCATAATAAAGATATTAAACTTAAACTTAGTATAAATCACTTCTACCACGGAACTAATACATGGTAATATTGTTAGCATCCGTATTTAACATCTCGTCATTCGCTGTTTTTGATAAGTTTTTAAAAATATTTTTTTAATTCTAGGCTTACATATCATAATACAACGTTTCTAGGTAGAATTTTAAAGGATCAAATAACTATAAATTACACTTAGCATCTCCCAGCCATGATAAGTGAACCATAGAGTATGTTATGACTGAGGTCCTCTAATAATACCTACATCGTGTGATGTAGGTATCACAGTCGTAGGAGATAATAATCATATTCTTCTTTATGTAAGCCACAGTACATCGTATCATTAGTGCCACTTTAGTCAATACATTATATTTTTCCCACTGATTACGTAAGTTGTATAACCAAGCAGAATATCATTATATCGGTTTAGTCCCTGGTTAAGTTTTAAAACACATGTTTGTGTGTTTATCATTGTGATCGTAAATAAAGATGCAGGTTACTTTCTACACTTCATTGAAAAAACACTGTCTGTCTCAAGCGAAAGGTCACACTCTTTCCAGTCACGGTATCGTGCCTTTTTTGTTCTTCAAAGGTCACTTAGGCATTCTCCAGTATTTATATGTATATACATTATATTCTACATTATCTACATTGTGTCTCCATTGCATGTCTTTATTGTTTACTTTTAACCATCTGCTTAAAATAAACCACTACTAACTCTCACTACCTGACGCATTGATGTTTACTTGTAGACAAGATAAGCAACTCTTCTTAACTTATATTTACTGTGCATTACAACCATGAAATTTTGAGTGAAGAGAACAATATTCAACTCCTTTATCCATGGTGCTTGTTTACTAGACAAGTACTGAGTCAGGCGCATGTTAATGTTCATATGTAACACTTGGACACTCACTGCTTTAGTTTACCTGGAGTTTACCTGGAGAGAATTCCCGGGGTCAACGCCCCCGCGGCCCGGTCCGTGACCAGGCCTCATGTTGGACCAGAGCCTGATCAACCAGGCTGTTACTGCTGGCCGCACGCAGTCCGACGTACGAACCACAGCCCGGCTGGTCAGGTACCGACTTTAGGTGCCTGTCCAGTGCCTGCTTGAAGACAGCCAGGGGTTTGTTGGTAATCCCCCTGATGTATACTGGGAGGCAGTTGAACAATCTTGGGCCCCTGACACTTATTGTGTTGTCCCTCAACGTGCTAGTGGCACCCCTGCTCTTCATTGGGGGGATGTTACATCGCCTGCCGAGTCTTTTGCTTTCGTAGGGAGTGATTTTCGTGTGCAAGTTTGGTACTAATCCCTCGAGAATTTTCCATGTGTATATAATAATGTATCTCTCCCGCCTGCATTCTAGAGAGTACAGGTTTAGGAACTTCAAGCGTTCCCAGTAATTGAGGTGGTTTATCGCAGTAAGGTGTGCCGTGAAGGTTCTCTGCATATTTTCAAGGTCAGCAATTTCACCCTCCTTGAAAGGTGCAGTTAGTGTACAGCAATATTTCAGCCTAGATAGAACAAGCTATCTGTAAAGTGTCAACATGGGCTTGGCATCCCTGGTTTTGAAGGTTCTCATTATCCATCCTGTCATTTTTCGAGCAGATGCAATTGTTACAGTGTTATGGTCCTTGAAGGTGAGATCCTCTGACATGATCACTCCCAGGTCTTTGACATTAGTTTTCCGCTCTATTGTGTGGTTGGAATTAGTTTTGTACTCCGATGAGATTTTAATTTCTTCACTTTTTCCTTCTGAGAAAATTAATGACTCATATGTGACATTTGAAGATTGGTATCTCGACTCAGGCTTAAGGCATTCATACAGGTCGGTTTCTGCAGAGCCACACTGTTCGATTTGTTATGTCGTTGAGAGTGACAGGTGGCAACGGTGGAACAAGCTTCCAGTAAGAGTGAGGTTATCTGTGACTACAGCCTTGTGTATCTCTTGTCATAGAGAATATAGACGACTAGCAACTCTGTATCTTATGATTTTGTGTGCATTACCGATGGACACTATCAGGCTTTGAGTTCTTGTGATATAGACATCTCATTCTGTTTTCCTAGAAATCAGGCAGTAGTGGCAGTATTGACACGACAGGACGACCTGTAACAAGGCTTTGTGCAGAAGTGTATCAAGAGAGTCGGCGATCTGTTCTGTTTCAAAGATTTCTTATGATCAGGGGTTGGAAGACAGAGGTGTATTCTTGCCATGACTGCCCTGTTTGCATGATGGGACAAGACTATGGCTTGTTTTAGTAACCTCAGTTAGATCAACCGTTACCTTTGTCATAGAATGTATGCACGTGTTATGGGCTTGTGCAGTTTTAGAACTCGGAGTGGAAAGATGAAAGCACATAAGCTTGTATAACTGGAGTCTAGACAACGTTGCCCACGCATGGCTTTATCGAGTCGTGACTGATAAAGCCACTGCGTGGGCGAACTTTCAATAAGGATCACATATCGCTATGTGTTTATTTTTCCATTGTGTCGGTATTTTATACCATTTATTTCCATGAACACGGAGTTCCATGAGTCTGGGCCTGGAGCGGAGTGCATGGGCATGTCATTTATTGTCTTTTCGAAGTCATTTGGCGTCGTGGTGATGTCAGATAGGCATGCGTCTGTCAAGTTCTGTGGCACTCTCATAAAAAATTCATTTAGTAGTTGGCATTTTTATGTGAAGATGAGTTCATCTTGAATATCACTTTCATGTGAAGATGAGTTCATCTTGGATATCACTTTCATGTGAAGATGAGTTCATCTTGGATATCACTTTCATGTGAGTCATGAATCATTTTTTCTTCTTGAGCGGGGACTGGCTTTCTTTGGTTACGGTCAATATATTTTTGACCTTGCAAACATAAAACGTTTTAGTTATAATTAACTTACTCAATAAAGATGACTCACGTTAATCAGAAACACGTTAAGGAGAGACCTAAAAGAGCATATCCATCAACAATCTCTCCACACATAAGAAAAGACTATTAAGTTACGTGGATCACTTGTACAAACAGTTCATGACGAACCATACCACGGGTGGGGTTAGAACCCGCGATCAGAGAGTCATAAAACTCCAGACCGACGCGTTAGCGGTTTTCAGGGGACTTGAGCTAGAGTTCATCACGGCCACGCTAGCGGGAGATTCGTCTGTAAAAACTTGCTTTTGTGGTCACAGTGGTGACTTTGCTAACCTTCCTATGGTGTATAAATATACCTAGTTGGATGAATCTTATTGTAGCCAGCTGGTCCAATGGCTAACACGTCGGACTGGAGTTTTGAGACTCTCTGATCGCGGGTTCTAACCCCACCCGTGGTATGGTTTGTTAGCAATCGTGTCATTACGATTTAGTGAATCAGTTCATGACGAGATTCGTGCACCTGTCTACCCTCGCTCTCTCCTCATCTATACAACCAGTAGATGAATCCTGCCTGAGTCTATCACAACTCTTCACTAGCTGTAAGATGGTTCAACGTAATTTAGCAACAAATCCTCGGGAGACTGTGTAGGCGCAGGGCAGTTTTCTCCCTGGCGGAGGAACGTAGGTTACGAAGCTTAGCAACAGCATGTGAATCTCTCTCTCTACCTATAAACAGGAGTCACTTCAAACGATTACAATAAATGGCTTCTTTTATATAGGGCCATAACTCACTAAGCCATGGCACCTTCCCTCTCTGGGCAGGTGTTTGATTTAGTTATAGCAATGGCTGACCTCTGCAGACAGGAAGACAGACCAAAAGGAAAACGAAACGATTAATGGAGAACTTGTTTTCATCCTGACCAAAAATGTGTCGTAAGAAATGAGAAAAAGGCTTAAAAGACTGCTTAAATCAGTCTTTAAGCCTTTCTTTATTAACGAATTTAAGTGAATTCGCTTTGTGTGGCTATCCAGATCTGCGTTACATTTTTACCAGGTTAGAACAACAACTGTTTACATAATACTCCCTTAACGCAGGAAGGTTTCTGTTTTATATTCCATCATACAGAATAGTTTCACTGTCATATTGACGTCGATCACCATGCCCAGCCCTTCTAGGGCAGGGTAGGTGCCAAGGCTGGAGCTTGCTACCATCTGCAGCTCGTAAGCCTGCCCTTCCCGTTAGGGAAGGTGGCAGACCAGAGAGGCCTAGCATCTATCTACCTCCATGCCTCGTGCTGGTGGGGAATGTGGCTAGGCCTGGGGCCAGTTGGTCCCGCCGATGAGGGGTATCCCCTCCCATGGGAGACATAGGTCTCTGACACTCCCACGCCAGGGAGCCGGAGCCGGGTCGCCATCTGGTACAGACCCGGGCCGGGAGAATTCCCGGTGAATCAACACCTCCTCCTCCTCCTGTCATATTCCAATAATATTTCATCACACATAATGGCTTCCGTTCCATATTACCCTTTATAAGATAGCATCCTGCTATATTCTATCACGCAGGATGGTCCCACCATCATACATCACACAAGATAGGTTTCACGCATAAGGTAAGGAAATTTACCAGCCTAAGCTTACAGACTTCAAGAGAATGATGGGGATATCGTCAGATATTTTACTAGTGCTTCAGTAGCTACGGTAACTTCAAAAAATTCGTTCCAGCAGGGCTAGCGTTTCTGTTACATGGGAAGTATATCAATTTGGATAGCCTCTCGCACATGGAGTAAAAATGTTTAAAAAATTGCGCTAAAAAAACTGGGTGATTTACAAAGCCTGTGTCATATGTAACACATAATATACATCAAGATTCATACTCTACTTAGAGGATCATTATATCAACGTTGTCAGTAGCTATGTTCTTATCATAACTGATAAAATATATGTTGGGTCACTGTTTACACTCAGATCTGCGTCAGAGGTTCCCGTTTTGGCACAGTAATTGTGACTATCATCCTTAAACGGTGCGGGGAAGAGGCTGCAGGCAGTGGTGCCATCTTTTATCACTTTTCAGTAGTGGATTTGGGAAATTTTAGGCTACAACGTTTCACAAGAGCGTTTAGTGTTCACTGTATAGGTTAGCCATCAATTTGGTAAGAAGTATTTGCCAAAATGTATGGAATACGAAATATATGGTTTTCCATCTTACAGCAACTTTCACTTTGGCGAAATTGCTTGTATGTATACACAAATATCCCACATACAGGAGAGAGAAGCTTCTGACGACGTTTCGGTCCGACTTGCACCATTTACAAGACTTGTAAATGGCAAGTCGAACCGAAACGTCGTCATAAGGTCTCTCCTACGTGTCTTTGTAACTTGCTCAGCTATCAAAACTTTGGGGTCCAGTCCCTGGACCCATTATGTACCTCTGTAATCTTTTCACTACCGCCCACAGGATGGGTATGGGCTGCATAATAAAGATATCAAACTGAAACTACGTGCGGGTTATTTGTGTATTGTTCCAATCATGGTATTGTGAATTTGTTCCTTCTGCTTGTATGTGTCTATATTGTGTTCATCTGGTCTAACAAGGTTCCTCTTTCCCAGGCTCCATGTAGTGGCCGGATGAGGTCATACAATTGAAATGCCATGGAGAAAGGAAGATTAAAAACAGCCCAACCCTGAGATAAACACTGAACGTTTTAATCCCATCAAAGTTCGTGAGTGTGAGAGTGATAAGATAACAAGTTTAATTTGTCAAGAAGATTTAAAATAAAGCCTTACAGTAGGCCTAGCGTTTCCTGTCGATTAAAGTCGAATTTCCTTATTTTATAAATTAACCGGATATGATCTTTTTTAATATTAACTAGTGCCATTGTTTGGGACGTAATTTCAAAAGAATACAGAACAGTTTTTAGCTCCCTTGTTAGTTGTAATTCACAAACTGTGGAAATGTGGAGAGTAATTAACTTGTTAACTTATTTGACTGTCGTTACTGTAATTGTTAATTAATCATTGATTGCTGTGGTCATTTATTACTCTGATTTTGAGTGGATTAATTTGCTATACATTGAAGGAGTGTACCATGTGTTAGTTTTATATAGTGACACTCTCTCTCTCTCTCTCTCTGCAATATTGCAATATGATTCATATGTAATTAAGTCTAAATATAACTGGATAACACTTCAAGACAGACAGACGGCATATGGTCACTGTCTTGAACACTATGTGCTTAATTGTGCACTTATTGAGGAATATAGAGATAGACAATATAATAACCTATGTGACATGTCAAGATATCTTATTCATGAAATAAGATACCTGCTTGTAACAGATAATTGAAATGTAGATATAAACCCAAATGTACAATTGTTAACCCTTTTGGGGCCTAGTGCCTAGGCCTTTTGTGTATCCATATGCTCTTGCGCTACCGTCAACAGGATGGATATGGGGTGCACAATAAACTAGCCACTTCGGTGGCAAAATCTAAAATCTAGACAGACAGACAGACAGATTCAGACAAACAGAAGCAGACAGAGACATGAAAGCTGTCACATCACAAAGGGCGGAAGAAATTTACTGTGAGTTTCATACCCAAAATTACACAAGAATACCATAAGTAGCATTACAACCCATCTTAAAGCAGGGCTGGAGAAGGAAAAAGATGGTCTAGCTAGACTACCCTCTCACACAAATAAAATATATGATTTTTTTTTTGTATAAATGGGCATAGCCAATACAGACCGGTATGAATAATTGTGTGAAGCTCTTATATTAAATGTGTGAACACTCATGTAGCTGCCGTATCTACTTAGTCCATGGCAGATTATTCTTGTTATATCCACGGAGTACAGCTGAACCCATACGGGTCAATCAGCGCCTTGGGAATGGGAGGTATATAGGTTTGATTCGAGGAAGGGAAGTGGGGGGGGGGTGATGGTAGTTTTAAAGACAGACTAGACATATCCCAAGAAGGAATGTTTTCTTGTCCTACTCCATCACCCAGGATGGTTTTCTTGTCCTACTCCATCACCCAGGATGGTTTTCTTGTCCTACTCCATCACCCAGGATGGTTTTCTTGTCCTACTCCATCACCCAGGATGGTTTTCTTGTCCTACTCCATCACCCAGGATGGTTTTCTTGTCCTACTCCATCACCCAGGATCGTTTTTTTTGTCCTACTCCATCACCCAGGATGGTTTTCTTGTCCTACTCCGTCACCCTGGATGGTTTTCTTGTCCTACTCCGTCACCCAGGATGGGTTTCTTGTCCTACTCCATCACCCAGGATGGTTTTCTTGTCATACTCCATCACCCAGGATGGGTTTCTTGTTCTACTCCATCACCCAGGATGGTTTTCTTGTCATACTCCATCACCCAGGATGGTTTTCTTGTCCTACTCCATCACCCAGGATGGTTTTCTTGTCATACTCCATCACCCAGGATGGTTTTCTTGTCATACTCCATCACCCAGGATGGTTTTCTTGTCATACACCATCACCCAGGATGGTTTTCTTGTCCTACTCCATCACCCAGGATGGTTTTCTTGTCATACTCCATCACCCAGGATGGTTTTCTTGTCATACTCCATCACCCAGGATGGTTTTCTTGTCCTACTCCATCACCCAGGATGGTTTTCGTGTCCTACTCCATCACCCAGGATGGGTTTCTTGTTCTACTCCATCACCCAGGATGGTTTTCTTGTCCTACTCCATCACCCAGGATGGTTTTCTTGTCATACTCCATCACCCAGGATGGTTTTCTTGTCCTACTCCATCGCCCTGGATGGTTTTCTTCTCCTACTCCATCACCCAGGATGGTTTTCTTGTCCTACTCCATCACCCAGGATGGGTTTCTTGTCTTACTCCATCACCCAAGATGGGTTTCTTGTCCTACTCCATCACCCAGGATGGTTTTCTTGTCCTACTCCATCACCCAGGATGGTTTTCTTGTCATACTCCATCACCCAGGATGGGTTTCTTGTCCTACTCCATCACCCAGGATGGTTTTCTTGTCCTACTCCATCACCCAGGATGGTTTTCTTGTCCTACTCCATCACCCAGGATGGTTTTCTTGTCATACTCCATCACCCAGGATGGGTTTTTTGTCCTACTCCATCACCCAGGATGGTTTTCTTGTCCTACTCCATCACCCAAGATGGGTTTCTTGTCCTACTCCATCACCCAGGAGGGTTTTCTTGTCCTACTCCATCACCCTGGATGGTTTTCTTGTCCTACTCCATCACCCAGGATGGGTTTCTTGTTCTACTCCATCACCCAGGATGGTTTTCTTGTCCTACTCCATCACCCAGGATGGTTTTCTTGTCATACTCCATCACCCAGGATGGTTTTCTTGTCCTACTCCATCGCCCTGGATGGTTTTCTTCTCCTACTCCATCACCCAGGATGGTTTTCTTGTCCTACTCCATCACCCAGGATGGGTTTCTTGTCCTACTCCATCACCCAGGATGGTTTTCTTGTCCTACTCCATCACCCAGGATGGTTTTCTTCTCCTACTCCATCACCCTGGATGGTTTTCTTGTCCTACTCCATCACCCAGGATGGTTTTCTTCTCCTACTCCATCACCCTGGATGGTTTTCTTGTCCTACTCCATCACCCAGGATGGGTTTCTTGTCCTACTCCATCACCCAAGATGGGTTTCTTGTCCTACTCCATCACCCAGGATGGGTTTCTTGTCCTAATCCATCACCCAGGATGGGTTTTTTGTCCTACTCCATCACCCAAGATGGTTTTCTTGTCCTACTCCATCACCCAGAATGGTTTTCTTGTCCTACTCCATCACCCAAGATGGGTTTCTTGTCCTACTCCATCACCCAGGATGGTTTTCTTGTCCTACTCCATCACCCAGGATGGTTTTCTTGTCCTACTCCATCACCCAAGATGGGTTTCTTGTCCTACTCCATCACCCAGGATGGTTTTCTTGTCCTACTCCATCACCCAGGATGGGTTTTTTGTCCTACTCCATCACCCAAGATGGTTTTCTTGTCCTACTCCATCACCCAGGATGGTTTTCTTGTCATACTCGATCACCCAGGATGGGTTTCTTGTCATACTCCATCACCCAGGATGGTTTTCTTGTCCTACTCCATCACCCAGGATGGTTTTCTTGTCATACTCCATCACCCAGGATGGGTTTCTTGTCCTACTCCATCACCCAGGATGGTTTTCTTGTCATACATCATCACCAAGGATGGTTTTCTTGTCATACTCCATCACCCAGGATGGGTTTCTTGTCATACTCCATCACCCAGGATGGTTTTCCTGTCATACACCATCACCCAGGATGGTTTTCTTGTCATACTCCATCACCCTGGATGGTTTTCTTGTCATACTCCATCACCCAGGATGGTTTTCTTGTCATACTCCATCACCCAGGATGGTTTTCTTGTCATACTCCATCACCCAGGATGGTTTTCTTGTCATACTCCATACACTTTTTGTTCAGGCTTCAAACACCTTTTACTGTACAGCAATAAAGGAGTGGAACAGACTGCTTGCACATGTCAAAGCCTATCCTAGCACAAGCCAGTTCAGGAAGAGAGCTAAAAGGTATATGATGAATGAAGCTACAGAAAGATACCTAATGAACGAAGCTTCAGAAAGGTACCTAATGAACGAAGCTACGGAAAGGTACCTAATGAACGAAGCTACAGAAAGGTACCTAATGAGCGAAGCTACGGAAAAGTACCTAATGAATGAAGCTACAGAAAAGTACCTAATGAACGAAGCTACATAAAGGGAAGAGTGATTTCTTGTATAGCTGATCGTCTCTGTGTTAATATATATATAACTCGGTTTATTCCTGTTGTGTCTGTTTTTATTGTAACTGATTTCCACACAGTTGAGTTACTTAGTTGTATTAACTTTTAAGGTTATAATCATGACTGATTTCTACTGTATCTTACAGCTAGGCTTTCAATAACAAGATATTACAAGTTTTTACAAGGACCCCCGACTTTTTTTTTGTGGGGGTTATCCTTGGTAATTTATACTTGTATGTTACTATGTACGATAATTGTACTTATGTTTACCTGCACCTAAATAATCTTACTTACTTACATGCTTACCTACCTACTTGTTTACTTATTCAGGATGATTTTTCATATTACATATATGCAACTTCACGATTATTGTTCTTGTAAACCTCCACCTTGACTACCTCGCATTAGTATTGCGATTAAATAAGATTGTAATAAAGTCTAGTTTTAAGTAGTTACTATTAGGATTTGACTGCCCAAATGCCCCGGCATGATAGTGACTTTCTTTGTACTTAGCAAACCAAAATTGTACTTACTCATTGTAACCTTTACAAAGAAATAAACCTTTATTTTTATTTATTATTTTATATTCTACAGCATCCCGTTCACGCATCTTTTATCTCCATCGCATTTTGCAAGATTTAGAGAGATATACAACTATATGTGTTTAACCCACCTATTTCCCAAGACGTTTCTTCATACATTATCTTTTTTTTCCATTAAAGTTGAGAAATAATAATAAATTCAGCTGTCGTGAACGCTGCCAGTGTTACCACACTCGAGACACTCAACTCCGTTATTTTGTTTTATTTTTTATATCCTTCGGGTTAATTAACCACATAAAAATATAACATTTATCTTATATGGAAAGCCAACATATGCAAACCAGATGTGGTACGAAAATGTTTTCTATATATTGATTTGAAATTAAATATATATATTTTTTTTTATCTGGTACTTAGTCCGCCCGACTTCAATACAAATATTGGTTCCTTTACGAATAATTAACAAGAAAATATATATTTTTAAATCACGCGCTCTTTTAGAATTGAACAAGAACATTAAAAATCACATGGAAATATGATTAACCTAGAATTCCCTATGATATAGACTGGTATCAGGAGAGGCGCCTCACTTCACTTTTGACAGGTGAAGAGGTGAGTCTAGTGTACCGGCTGGTCTCCTGGTTTATCTTTAAATTCCACTTTTTTAAGATATTTCTAGGAAAGTTGTCAGGTAAAGTGGTTCCCAGTTTATGCATGATAGCCCAGGCACCAGTATTACGGAGCTTTGGTAACCTAATTGGCTTGTAATGATGGTATTAATCCATAATGGTCGTCTACAGTAGTGTTTATCTTATCTAGTATGCTTTACCTAGTAATTTAACCTATAATTCACCATGTAATGACTAGCTTTGTGTTAATTTATCTCCCACCCTCTCATGTTTAATAAAGTAGGAGGCTTTATGCTAAAGTAGACGGCAGCTGCTCGGTGGATTATTAATTTGGATGTTAAAATACTGAGTTTTTTACAGTTGAGATATTATTATTGTTTAAATGGTAGAAGATGTCGTAAGCTCCTCTCTTTTATATGTGCGGGTTGTGTGTGTATTACTTAACCTTACCCCGCCAGCGGTACTGCCGCTTCTTTACATTGTGAGCCGCATGGCAACTCTCAACTGACACTCAACGTAAACAATGATACATCGATCGTAAACAGATACATCGAATGTAAAAAATACATCAAATGTAAACAAAGACACATCAGATATAAACAATGATGTATTGAATGTAAACAAAGATACATCATATATAAACAATATCGATCGTAAACAAAGATACATCAGATGTAAACAATTATATATTAAATGTAAACAAACCTGCATCGAATGTAAACAAAGATACATCAAATGTAAACAAAGATACATCAAATGTAAATAATGATACATCAAATGTAAACAAAGATACATAAAATATAAACTGATACATATAAAAGATACATCGAATGTAAACATGCATTGAATGTAAACATATACATTGAATGTATACAGATGCATTGAATGTAGACAGATACATTGTAAACAAAGATACATCAAATATAAACATGCCTGTAGAAGATACATAGAATGAAAACGAAGCTACATTGAACGTAAACAAAGCTAACAAGTACCTATTACTGTGATCTGATCCCCTCTGTTTAATGTTAATAACTCGGTTTACCTTATTACCAGTATATCTCTTTTTATTGTAAATGCTTTTCACATAGTTGAGTTACTTAGCTGTTTTAACATTTAAGGTTTAAATATTAAGATGTTACAAGGACCACAATGGAAATAAATCACTAACTTTTTGGGGTTATCCTGGGTAATCTACACATATTCTGCTATGTATGGGGACTTATGTAACTGTATTTGTGTACCTGTAGCTGAATAAACTTACTTATTATGTAAACAAAGATACATTGAAACAAAACAAACAAACGAACAAATTTAATTTCATTGCAATTTTACATAGATATTTATAGTTACAATCATAAACTGAAGTGCAAGGAGAGCCACTGACATGCCATGGCATTAGGGGCAGCTTAATCTAATGACTTATAGACTATGTACATAATATTAGAGAAATTGATTGAGTTTAATCTAGTTATAACAGATTTGTAAAAAAAAAATGCACTCAATGTAAACAGATACACTAAATGTAAACAAAGGTACATTCAGTGTGAACAAAGATACATTGAATGTAAACAAAGATACATTGAATGTAAACAAAGGTACATTGAATGTAAAGACAAACAAACAAACAAATTTTATTTCATTGCAGATTACATGGGTATCGGAAGTTACAATGTAAATTGAGTGCAAGGAGAGCCACTGACATGCCATGGCATTAGGGGCAGCTTATTCTAGTCCTTAAAAACTATGTACTTAATATTAGAGAAATTTATTGAGTTTATTCTAGTTAAAAATTATTTTCAAAATTACAATATGATGAAATTTTACTATTTAAATTATTATATAATGATATTAGATTGTTACAGGTGTTAAGATTCTTGAATGATAATATGGAATTGAGATTATCTTAAGGAAAATAACATTGAGCATTTTTGACATTAACTTATAATATGAGTAGGGGGTAACATAATAGTAACATATTATTAAAAATTGAGATTATCGTATAGGAAAGTAACAATGAGCATTTTTCAAAGTAGTTTATAGTATGATCATTTAGTTTTGGGTGAGTAGGTGGTTTTGAGTTGAGTCTTAAATTGATTTTCAGACAAGATTATCTTAATATTTACTGGTAATGAATTCCAGATTCTGGGGCCCTTTATGTGCATAGAATTTTTACATAGGTTGATATGAACACGGGGTATATCAAAAGTGATCTGTGTCGTGTGTTGTGGTCATGGGTCCTATTAAAGTTGGTGAGGAGAGTTTTGAGCAGAGGGTTTATATTAGAGTGTAAAGTTTTATATATGTAGTAGGCACAAGAGTAAGTATGAATGTTCTTGACGGTGAGTAGTTTGAGACTTTTGAATATTGGTGGAGTATGCTGTCTAGAGTGGGAATTTGTTATCATTCTGACTGCGGCCTTTTGTTGTGTTATGAGTGGTCTAAGGTGATTTAACGTTGTTGATCCCCATGCACAGATTCCATAGGTGAGATACGGGTAGA
The DNA here is from genome assembly GCA_009830355.1 of Cherax destructor. Classification (NCBI taxonomy): domain Eukaryota; kingdom Metazoa; phylum Arthropoda; class Malacostraca; order Decapoda; family Parastacidae; genus Cherax; species Cherax destructor. The sequence continues at coordinate 9,136 of WNWK01005235.1, read as the reverse complement.
TAAGTGAATGATATAGTGCAAGGAGAGCTGATTGAGGTACATAATAGCGTATCTTTGATAATATGCCTACTGTCTTCGAGATTTTCTTGGAAATTTGTTGTATATGTGTTTGGAATTTAAGGCTACTGTCAAGGTGGATTCCTAGGAATTTTCCTCTGTGAGTCTTGTGATGGGTGTACCATTGAGTGTTATGTTAAGTGGAACATTTGTGGCTTTGCTTCCAAACTGTATGAAGTAGGTCTTGTCAGTATTGAGAGTAAGCTTGTTAGTCGTCATCCATGTTGATATTTTCTGTAATTCGGCATTAACAGTGTTGGCCAGTATAACTGGATTTGGGTGAGAGAAGACATATGTTGTGTCATCTGCAAATAAAATGGGTTTGAGTAGTTGTGATGCATTCGGTAGGTCATTTATGTAAATGAGGAATAGGAGTGGCCCCAGGACACTTCCTTGAGGGACTCCGACTGTAATTTGTTGTGTGGAAGAGTTCGCTCCATTTGTGTACACGTATTGGCTTCTGTTGGTGAGGTATGACTTTAGGTAGTTGAGTGGGTGCCCCCTTATACCATAGTGTGCTAATTTTGTGAGCAGTAAATCATGGTCGACTGTATCAAAAGCTTTGCGTAGATCATCAAATGTAAACAAAGATGCATTAAATATAAACAGCTGCATTTAATGTAGGCAAAGATTTCATTGAATGTAAACAAACTTGCATTGAGCATAAGCAAAGTGCATCAAATGTACTTTGCATATGCTTAATGCATGTGCATATGTGCATCAAATGTAAATTAAGATGTGTCAAACATTTACAAAATGCATCTAACATAAACAGGATGCATAAAATGTAAACAATGACCAGTCGAATGTAAACAATGACTCATCAACAGTAGACATATTAAATGTAAACAGATGAATCAAACGTAAAAAGATACATTGAACATCAACAGATGCATCAAGCATAACAGCTGCATCAAGTGTAAACAGATGCATTGAATATAAACAGATGGATTGAATGGAAACAATCATTAAACAAACAATGCATCAATCATAATAATAATAATATCTTTATTTACTTCAAGTACATGTACATGGTATACAGGCCTAGCTGACATCAATGACATACAGTGGTACCTCGACTTACGATATTAATCCGTCAGAGAGGGCATATCTTAAGACGAAACAATCGTTAGACGAATCAATTTTCCCCATAAGAAATAATGGAAATAAATTTAATCCGTCCAAGACTTCCAAAAGTAGTTAAATAAAATATTTTTTAGAACTTTTGGACATTAAATAATAAATAATTTAATAAAGAATATCTAAATACACATGCAAATATTGAACAATAACATGTCACTTACATTTATTGAAGAGTTGTTGATGTGTGGAGGACGGGAGGAGGGGAGAAGGTGGAGTAGTATGCTAGTGTTTGAAGGGGAATCCTTCCATTAACACTGCAGGTACCAAGTCCTTTTCTGGGGTTACTTCCCTTTTCTTTGAATGCCACTAGGACCAGCTTGAGAGTCACTGGACCTCTTTCTAACAACAAATTTGTCCAGGGAGCTCTGTGTCTGGCGATTCTTTAACACATCCCTGAAATGACACACCACTATGTCATTGTACAGGTTGCCAGCACGGCCTGCAACAGCATGGTTAGGGTGATATTCATCCATAAATGCTTGCACCTTGCTCCACATTCCACAAATGTCCTTAATCCTTGAAGAAGGCACATTCTTCCATTTTTGTTCCACCTCCTCCTCCTCCTCTGAACCATTGTCCTGACCACTGGCCTCTTGTTCCAGTTGCTGTTGAAGCTCTTGCAGATCTTCAGTGGTTAGCCCCTTCCTTGTGCTCCTCCACCAACTGTTCCACATCCTCACCACTCACCTCTAACCCCAAAGACTTGCCCAATTCCACAATTTCTTCCACAACAGGCTCAGGCTCAGGCTCATGCTCAGGGTTCTGAGGCTCAGCCCCAAAACCTTCAAAATCCCTCTCTAGGACACAGTCTGGCCACAATTTTCTCCAGGCAGAGTTCAAAGTCCTGGTAGTCACTCCTCCCAAGCCTTACCTATAAGGTGTACACAATGCAGCATATGGAAATGTTTTTTCCAAAATTCTCTTAGGGTTATGTTCATGTTGGGTCACATCAAAGCATTTTTGAAACATTGCTTTGGTATAGAGTTTTTAAAGTTGGAAATGACCTGCTGGTCCATGGGCTGGAGGAGAGGAGTGGTATTAGGGGCAAGAACTTCACTTTGATGAATTTAAACTCCTCCACAATTTTCTCTACCAAGTTTGGAGGATGACAAGGAGCATTGTCCATTATCAGGAGGCACTTAAGTGGCAAATTATTGTCCAATAGATATTTCTTCACACTGGGGCCAAACACGCCATTGAACCAATCTAAGAAAATGTCCTTTGTGACCCATGCCTTTTTGTTAGACCTCCACATCACACACAAGTTAGACTTGCTGACACCGCATCTGCCAAACACTCGGGATTTTCAAAAGATACACTAGTAAAGGCTTCACTTTGCAATCACCACTGGCATTGGCACAAAGCATCAAGTTAGCCTGTCTTTCTAGGCTTAGTGTCCTGGCTGTGCCTTTTCCTCCTGAGTAATGTAGGTCCTGTTGGGCATTTTCTTCCAAAACAGGCCTGTTTCATCACAATTAAACACTTGTTGGGGAGGAATTGTTCAGCCTCTAGGTACTCCTGGAATTCAGGCACATATTTTTCAGCCGCACTTTGTCACAACTGGCCCCTCACCATGCCTCACAACACTATGTATGCCAGTACGCTTCTTAAATTTTTGAAACCAGCCTCTGCTGGCTTTAATTCGCTCACTTCATCACTCGTGCAGGCATTTTCTTAAGGAGATCATCATGCAACTGCCTTGCTTTTTCACATATTATTGCCTCCGAAACAGTATCTCCTGCTAACTGTTTCTCGTTGATCCACACCAACAACAACCTTTCCACATTTTCCAGCACTTGTGGTCTGTTTTGTGATCACACATGAACCTTTGCAACAACAGCTTCCTTGATTTTACTTGAATTTTTCTTATCCACAATGGTAGCGATGGTAGAAAAGGGTTTACCATACAGCCTGGCCAGCTCACTGATACGCACTCCACTTTCATATTTTTCTATTATCTCCTTCAGTTCTATCGTACATATATTTCTGTTCCTCTTTGCCACAGGCTTAGCACTAGGATCTTTCCTTGGACCCATGGTAGCTTATTTAGCAGTTGCAAGCACTAAAAACAGTGGAATAATGACAATATACTGGTATGAATGCGTGGGTGTGGGTGGGTGGTCGCCCGCTTGTAAACAAAGCACTGACGCTCCCTGGAGTGCGCTCAGCTGGGCGCCAAGCGGACACGTCCGGTACGAATGTCGTTAGACGAATCAAACAACGTGTCGCATTCAAATTTCTTACGTTATAAATATCGGTTATCGAATATAACGTAAGATGATAGCATCGTAAGTCGAGGTACCACTGTACTACTATATAGAAAGCCCCTTGTTATGCTGAGCATTTTGGGCAAATTAGGTCAGTTTTGTCCCAGGATGCGACTCACACTAGTCGACTAACATCCAGGTACCCATTTTAAACTGATGAGTGAACAGGGACAGGGACAGCAGGTGTCTTATGGAAGCACGTCCCTAATGTTTTCCAGCCATAACGGAGGAGATTCGATCTCTGGACCTCAGAGTGTGAGCTTAGTGCGCTAGCGATCGAGCTACGGGACACCTAATAAACAAAGACACACCATTCCCACATCTACCACAGGCATAGTAAGGTTGTTAGGTTAACCTGTTTCCTATATACAACACTAAATATTTTGCAGTACTATATAGAATTATTCAGAGCTATATTAGTTTTAGCCTTCCTAAAGTGCTTTGCATAACAAGGGAGGTCCTTCAGAGCATATTCTGTATACAGAATTACAAAATTTGTTATGTCTGAAATGTATCAAGTCTGTACAGGTTTACAATTTTTAGATGGTTGTAAGTGTCTTGCATAGTAGCATATATATATAAATTGCAGAAGATAATTCAAAAGTCAAACAGAGACACTTATTTCTGTTGGGATTCTTAACCCATTCATTATAATAGTCTTGTATCTTTTCAAAAGTAACGATTGTTTTGAAAAGGCTTTGAAAGCCTTCAAAACTCTTAATGCATGCCAGTAATTTGCTTGGTGGCTGGGTAAAGAGCCTACATCAGTGGCACATACCTGGATTAGTAGAAAAATATATATTACGTACTGTATAGTAATAGCAGGTCTTTTCATTGACTACGATATTTCTCCTTAGAGATTGATAACATCTCAATTTAGAAGACTAATGGGGTGGGGGGGGGGTGTTAATTCCAAAATCTGTTAAATCGAGGTCTCTTAAACTAAACTTATACTGTAGTGTTCTTGACTATGCCTCTTGTAGATGAAAAATTGTAGTGTATTTAATAAAAGCAAATGCTTTTGCTGTAAGTGTCTTATTACAGCACCTGTCAGCAAGCCTGGCCCAAGGCCGGGCTGCAGAAGTAGGAAAACTCTTAAAACCCATCAAAGGTAAATGTATCATACCTCATCCCAACTACCTGGAGCTGAGTGATGTCATGTCATCATTGTAAACATTTGCAGTATATACCCTATAATTAATTATCCATCCAGCTGTCAATTGATGTGAAGATTTGACTTCCCATAAAATTCACTCATACTTCTGAGCATAGTACATATACTGGACAATCTATCTATTCTAATATTACTCCTGCCCTAAAACTCTTTCGATAGCTGCAATAGGCATAGTACTAGACACAAAAATCTCCCTATGTCCGACTAAACCTATGTAAAAACTCAGTGCTCATAAAAGGAAGTAAAATCTGGAGCTCTTTGCCTGAAAATTCCAGAGGTTCTTTATTAATAAACCCCTTCAAAGATACTGTTAAGAAGAACTCTCCTTTCCTTAATGTGATCTAACAACATTTATCACATCATATTTACTATCACTGTGTAACTAGCATCATTCCTATCATAATTTTTATTAGAAGTTTTATTTTTTATCAATTCTGTGAAAATCATTAATGTCTTATATACTACATACATGTAAAATACTATCTCATCACATTCTGAAATAATAGAGGTACAAAACTAGTTTCACTCTTATATTTTTTATTAGAATTATATTTTGAATTAGCAGAATAATAATAATATAGTACGTATTATCTAATTGTTCTTATTCTTATGTAACTTGTGATTTTATCTGCTTCATATACATTTATTTAATATTCATGTAATGTATTTTGTTAAAATAATTTTGTCTATAGTCCTAGACATAAGGACATAAGTTTGCCCAAAATGCTCTGTATAAATAAGGTTCTATTCACGTGAGAGATGTACTAATGTCGTCCAATTTTGTACAAATGATGTATCATTTGGAAAGAAATTGATTAACTGGTATTCACCCACTTTAAGTTACACTTATATCTAACTCATGATGCTCTGATGTTGACATAATCATAGTTACTTAATAAATGAAACTTCACCTTTTGCAGGATTTATTTTTATTTCTTTTGTAGTGTGGGGAATGGACCTCTAAGATATAATGTGGACTGTATTTATACTACTTAGCTTGATGATGCATCCACGACTCCCAGCCATCTCAGAAGTCGTTAGTCGATGCACACGGTCACATCCCTCAGGGCGGTATGGGTATATAAAAGCACACATGAGTTTTATTGTTTTGCCCCAAAGGAGCGTATGCCATATCGTCAGTCATTAAATAAAGCCTGAGATGTAACTCACGTGTTTTGGGCGTACGCCCGCGAATACCGGGTGAATGATAAATCTGCCTAAAACAAACTATGCTTTCCTAACTGCAGCTGGTGGCATCTAGGTTTAAGCAACTTACCTGGGTATTTGTATCGACCCTTAATTCACACCCGGAGATCGCTGTCTTGATTGAAAACGCTGCTGAAGAGTCACTGCCTAGTTAGAGCGAGCAAACTCATAACTGTCTCTTTACGTTCAACAACCAGTCTTTGCAGATGAAGCTGCGCACACTTCTGAATACATATACCGCGATTTTATGATTAACACTAAACGCCTGGAACAGAGTTCTTATCCGATTTACCGCGTTAGTGGAGATTGAATAGGAGAGCGGATGCGCACGACTAATGTCCTTTGTTAGGTTAAACCTCGCGCCGCAGCTCCCGGTCCTTTCATTGCCGAGTTCAACTGCCGCCCTCCTGCGCCCGCAGCTTGGTTTGCCCGGTTCGCTGACCTCAGCTCAATTTCAACACTTGTTTTTGAAACACCGCACAATTTGCAATTCAAATGCTTGGTTCTCTAAATATTTAGATCACTGGAGCACATGATTGTAAAGTCAAAGTAGAAACTGATACAACAGTTTTTTAACTTTCCTGCTATGGCAAAGAGTCCCATTTATATCAAATGTCTCAAACATACACTTCTTGCAACTGGTCAGGCATACGTGACTTCTTGGTTGGGTCCGTACATCTGTTACCAGTTAAGTTTGTTGATCAGAAGCCAGACACGCATCTGGCCCTTTCTAAGGGCGGAAAGGGCTGGGCCCTTGAAAAGGGCTGATACCCCCCTCTTTTTGGAGAATTTTCTCCACATGTAGAATACAAACTGTATATATATGTAATAAAATAAAGTGGACCCCGAGTTTGGTCACCTTGGAAATCGTACAATTGTAAGTGTTTTGTAAGTGCTTTTGTAAGTGTATTTTTGGGGTTTGAAATGGATTAACCACTTGACATTATTCCTTAAGGAGTAATTCGTCGGTAATGGCACTTGAACAGCCTTCTGGAATGAATTATGACCGAAACTCTAGGGTCCACCGTATTGTTAAACACAAAGAAAGCCACTAGCATGCTTGAGCAGTCTTAAATGTTTGCACACAGAGGGTGGTATTCTGTTGGTGTATTATTATTATTTTAGTATCGGCTATCTCCGACCAAGTAGGGTGACCGAAAAGAAGAAACACTTTCACCGTCAATGTTTTGCCAGAGGTGCACTGATACTACAGTTCAGATAGCCCTCCAAACAGCAAATATCCCCACCCCTCCTTCAGGACTCAAGTCCAGCTAACTGGTTTGTTGCAACAGTCACATCCCATGCTTCACACCCATATAAAAGTCTTGGTACACTAGTATATACTTTCGTACATTTCTTTTTGCTTCCATGGATAATGTTCTGTCTCTCCACAGGTGCTTCAATACACCACTCACCTTTTTCTCCTCATCATTTCTATGGTTCACCTCATCTTTCACTGACCCATCTTTCAACAAGTCCACCCCCAAATATCTGAACACATTCACCTCCTCCATACTCCCTTCTAGTCTGATACCCAATCTTTCTTTACCTAAATTTTTTTGTTACCCCATCACTGCTCTTTCTGATATTTACTTTTAATTTCTTGCAACTTTCAGAATTTCCCAAAAGCACAGTGTTATTGGCAAAAGCAATGTGATAACTCCACTTTTATATTAGTCTTTATTTTAATCCCACACCTCTTCCCAACACCCTAGCATTCACTTCTGTTACAACCCCATCTACAGATATGTTAAACAGCTATGGTGACATCACGTATCCCTTCCTAAGGCCTACTTTTACTGGTATATAATCTTCTCTTCACATACCTAATTGAGCCTCACTATCGTCATAAAAACTCTTAGCTGCTTTCAGTAACGTACAAGTGGACCCTTGAAAATCATGATTAATCCGCTCCAGAGAGTCTGCCAAAATTCAAAATTCACGATTTTCAAAGCCATTTTCCCCATAAGAAATAATATAAATCAAATTAATCCGTTCCAGACACCCAAAAGTATTAACAAAAATTTTTTTAAACAGGAAAACCATGACACTTACCTTTATTGAAGAGTTGTTCAGTGTGGAAGATGGGAGGAGGGGGGAGGAAGGAGGAGTTGTTTGTGTTTGGAAGGGAATCCTTCTATTAACACTTCAGGTACCAAGTCCTTTTCTGGGGTTACTTCCTTTTTTGTTTTTTAATGTCACTAGGATCAGGTTGAGAATGGCCTTTCTTCAAAAAAACTGTCCAGAAAGGTCTGTTTCTGGCTCTTTAAAATGTCCCTAAATGGGACAGGACAATCATTGAACATGGCATACACAGCCCAAAGCTTTGTCAGGTGATTCTCCTCCACAAATCTTATCATCCTAGTCCACATTGCCACATCTCCAACCTGAAGCAATTTTGAGCTGTGGCGTTGCTGTTGCAGGTAGTTTCACCTGTAGGGTTAGCTCTTCATTGTGGTCCTCCACACCTTCCACACCTCACCATAACCCCCAACCCCCTGGATGTCCCCAATGCCACAATAGTTTCAAACTGGCAAGGAATGTCAGGGCCAGCCTCAAACCCTTCAAAATCTTTGTCGAGGAAACAACCCAAATTTTTCTCCAAGCAGAGTTCATTGTCCTGGAAGTACTTCCTGCCAAGCCACCTATAAGGTGTACAATGGAGGATATTAGTGATCTTTTTAGAACCCTTAGGGTCAATTGAGTCTGAGGTTATGCAAACACCTTTGAAACATTGCTTTGGTGTAGAGTTTTTTGAAGTTTGAAATGACCTGCTGGTTCATGGGCTGGGGGGGGAGTGGTAAGGGGGCAAGAACTTCACTTTGATGAACTTAAAATCCTTCACTTTTGCTCTTCCATTCTAGGATGGAAAGACATTGTCCATTACCGGAGGCACTTAAGGGCAATTTATTTTCCCGGAGGTATTTCTTCACACGGAAACACTTCATTGAACCAATCAAGGAAAATTTCCCCGAACCCATGCCTTACTGTTAGCCTTCCACATCACACACAAATTAGCCTTTTTTGGGCACTGTTTTTCTTGAAACTCTGGGATTTTCAGAGGACAACCATAAAAGGCTTCACTTTGAAATCACAGCATTACCACACAACATGGGGAGTTGCCCTTTCATAGGCTTGTGTCCTGGAGTCATTTTCCCCGTGATGTAGGTCCCTTTGATTTTCTTCCAAAAGAGGCCTGTTTGTCTAATTGAACACTTGTTGTGGTTTGAATTGTTCAGCCTCTATGTACCCTTGAATTCTGGATATTTTCACCGCACATTTGTCAGAA